>JAOQMP010000210.1:2544152-2555028 GCA_027563575.1 Erythroxylum pedicellare
ATTTTATAAATTACTGAAAAATAATTTGAATAATTATTTATAAAATACAAAATATTTTAATTAATTAGTTATAAAATAAACTATATCATAAATAAATATCACCAATTTTTAAATTTTAATTCTTAATATTTGATATCAAATACTACAATAACTATTAACTTTATTTAATCTCATTCTTACTAATTTGGTACTAAACTAAATGTGCATAATTACTAATTTCATTCTTATTTCAGTCATCTCTCTCCATTTTTATTCTTTTTTTGATTCCTTTATTACTTGATACTAACCTAGACCTAAGTTATTAATTCCTCAAATAATTTGTTTAAGCTACATAATTTATAATTATATGTGAAAAAATTGTAGGTTATAATAGTTTCACAAATTTTCAGATTTTGTCGCAGTTGTTTCTAGCACAATTAAAAATCAGAAAAATTAAACAATCAAAAGCGAAATGACAAATCAATACAGAAATTTATTAATGCAGTTCGACATATTTTGTCTATATTTGTAGGGCCCTCATCCAATTTAATTCTTTCACTAACGACATTAGTTTTATACAAGGCTTTACTAAGCTTGCATCACTCAATCCTTGATACTATTCCTCGTTTTCATTACCCGTGAAAGAATTTCACACCCAATAGTACGACCGACTCATACTAACCTCAACAGAGGATTTTCTCAAACAATGTTTAATGATAAGGAAATAAAATAAACAACTCAAGTAATTAAACAAAATTCAATATAAACGAAAACACTTGAGAAATAAAAAGAAGAACAACTTTCCAATAAGTTTAGCTCCACTAAAATAAATCTTAAAGTTGTCACCACACACCATGGGTTTATTTACGCAAATTCTAGTACCAACTCACGGAGTAGTAATCACATCAATAGCGTAGCCAACAACCAACCTTCAGCTGAAGATAAGCGCAATCTACAAAACAACCCAGCCATGAGTCACCCACAACCAATCAATTAATAAAAGCTGAAGCACCAAGATGGAACTCTCATTAACATAAAATCAACGCATCGGCCGTTTCATTCACTTGACAATAACAAAGCTGAAAACTCACAGTTGGAATTCTCAAAAATTGTGCAACCAACAAAAACGAAAAAATGCAAGACTCACGCATGTACAATCCCTGGATTACTCACGATACCCTTCAGCCCACATAGACATGATCCTTAACAGAAAAACCAACAACACGAAGGATTATTATAAACATAAAACTAGCAGTGTTGCACTCCAATCTAATCAACAACCATATATCTAAAAGCTCTCAGAAAAAAATCCATTAACAATGTAAAAAAAAAGTCCTAGTTATGAAGAACATCAACGACACATGAAAAAAGGGAATCATGGCAAGACCTAATTGTGAAGACATCAACGACACACCAGTCATAACACAATGTAACACTTAACGATACCTTAGTTATGTATCCCAGATCGAACTTGAAAGGGAAATAAATGAAGAAATGTAGAAAATACCTAATCTTGGTTCCACAATTTCAAACGAGCTTTCCGAAGCCCAAACTAGCTCGAATACACAGCCGTCTTTATGAGAACTCCTCACTGGAATGCGGTTAGCATCTTTCTACAGTTTTTCAAAATGTAAGCTCTCTTAACGGGTTAGAGAATTCTTATGCTTATGATTGATATAAGCAACTGTAGAAGACTTTGACCTTTATATATGGCTTTTATATCGGGCTTTCCCATCACAAGTCCAATATGGGTCCGGTCCACATTGATTGGAATCTATTTTTACCTGAACTTTGACCCATTGATTTAGATCATTTATTGGGCTACTTTATTATCTTTATTTGGATCAAACTATGTAACTTAACCGATAACTTATTTAAAAACTGAAAATGCAATTAAATATTGTCCAACTTTATAGGAAATTGCAAAAATGTCTAGCAATCTCCCTCTTGGATAATACTTAATTTCAGTTTTGACTCTAGTTTAAAAACAGTTTAAAAACTCAGTTAAGTCACGCTACTTTATTAGTCGACTAGGTTTTAAAAACAAAACATTTGATCCCAAGATAACGAAAGCCCATCATTCCGTCCTGCAAGGCTTTCGATACCGAAAAGTATCAAATGCATGTGTTATGTGCAACACAGATCCAATATAATCACGTATACATAATACCTCACTAACATGAATGGGGAAATGAAGTGTGACAGACTAGGATGATATCTTATGATCTAAATTATATCATCTTTATTTGTAGGTCTCGATTTCTCCAACTTTATGCTAAACTGCATATACTAAATGGCATTATAGAAATCCTGTTTTCTCTCACCGAATGCTAAACAACATTAAAGAAAACATGTTCCCTCTCACCAAATGCTAAACTGCATTAGAAAAAAAACCTTTATGTTCTCTAACTAAATGTTAAACTATATTAGAGAACCTTTATGGGATTAAAAACTTATATCCCCTATGTCATGTCAATCTTTATGGATATCCGTATAAAACTATATGCATCTAAATGACATAGGCACAAGGTCAATATGTATATATACCTAATGAACTTTAAATGCTTAAGATCAATACAAATCTTAAGACTTTTATATATATTATGACAATATACGATAATACATATTACTGAGGATAAACGATGATCATCTTTATTGATGAACCATCATACCATCATAATACATCAAATATATAAATATACATGGAGCAAAGATAACGATCCCCTAACTAGCAGTCTTTACGGACATCAAAACACTCATACTGTATACTTGCATTATAACCACAAATGGGCGAAGTCCTTTAGTTAAAGGATCGACTATCATTTCCTCAGTCCTTAAATGCTCCAAACCTTAATGTCACATTTTTGTATCAACACCTTTAGGGTCAAATAATTGACCTTTAAATGCTAAGATCTTGTGATATTCTTTGATGTTATTAAACAATATAGCAAGAAGATTACCACAGTACAACTAAATGGGTCTAGCCACTGAATCAACCACAGACAACTCATAAATCAAGTTTTTGAGCTAAACCATCTGTGAAGCAGCCCCATCGCATGCACTCTACATGTATGATCGAGGAAGCCACCCGTGTTTACTTGACACTGTTCCACGACAGTGTACCATCTGCAAACTTAAAACATGTAACCTTAAGTGAACTTTCGATAATTCAAACATATAGCTAAATTTGAATCTAAATTCCCTACGAGATTTAGTCATTGATTGTGCTATATATCAACATATAATCCTTAGTTCCTTTAAGTATCTCAACACCTGTTAGATTGCATTCTAATGATCTACACGTAGATTAACCAGATATTGACCAAACAGTCAAACAGTAAATGAAATGTCCCGCCTAGTATATAGCCAAGCAGACATCAGGCTATCAACTGTACTAGTATATGAAACATTGCTCATAACCTCTCTCTTTACTTTATTCTTTGGATACTGTGTTAAAGATTATCTCTTACTATGAAAGATAGGTGCCACGACAAGTTTGCTATTAACTGTATTAAACCTTTGCAACATATGTTCAATGTATATACTCTATGAGAGGCCTGATGAGTGTTGAGATCTGTCCTGGTGGATCTGAATACTTAGGACAAAAGATGACAAACCAAGGTCTTTTATGCCAAAGTTCTTGACCAAAAGTTGCTTAACCATATACAGCATGGTCAAGTAATTTGACGTGAGCAATATATCATCCACATGCAATAATATGAAGATAATTTTGCCCCCTTGACCTCATAGTACAAGCATCTTTTAACTTTATTTTTCATGAAGTCGAAAGAGGTCATAACCTCATCAACTGTAAGGTATCACTTTCGGAAGGTTTGATGTAAACCATATATTGATCTACATAACACGCAAACCATGTCAATTCTATTTGGATCCTGAAATCCTTCAGGTTATACCATATAGACCTCTTCATAAAGGTCTTTACTCAGGAAAACAATTTTGACAGCCACTAATGTAACTCTATATCATCATAAGCTACAATTGCCTTAATAACTCAAAATGTATCCTACGAGGATATAAGAGAAAAGCTAACATAAAGTCAACCTTTCTCTCTGAATGAACTATTAAGTAACTGAGCGAGTCCATAAACCGCTGAACTTTATCTTGAAATCCTTTAAGGCTAATCTTCATTTACAACTGACGAGTTTACAGTTCTGCTATAAATCAACTGGCTCCCAAAACCTTATTATGTTTTATGGATTGCATCTTGTCATTCATTTCATCCTACCATACATCTGCATTGGGTCCCAAAGCAGCTTCTGTAAAACTATATAGATTTGAAACATGTCTAATATCATAGTCCTGTACACTTGATAGACTATGTAATCAGATGGGATAGCAAGTCGTCTCACTCTGGTAGATTTACCTAACTGCATTAGGTCTTGTACCCCCAGGAACCACTGTGTGTACATGTATAGATTCATGTTGCTATACAGGCACGACACAGAGACCTAGATCTACCAAATCTAATTGTATGAGTAACGGGTACATGATAACAGTAATATCTGCCCTACTATCATCTGAAGAGTCAAAGAGCCCACCATTATCATAGACATTGTATTCCAAAAATTTAGCTGCTTATGATTCTACTATTTTGATCCCTCTTTCTATACAGTAAAACCTGTAGCCTTAAAATGGTCGAGATATCTTACTAAATAGTAATGACCGAAATGAGCATGCAATCTTTTTTCTAGATAATTAGGTAGAATAGCCCTGTTTTGCATCGACTTCTTCAAGTCCTTTAGGGTGCAGTTATGTATTTCGACAACACACCAATTTGCTCAGAACTACTTAGCATAGTGAATTAAATCACTATTCTAAATGATTTCAAATATCTGGCAAACATACCATTTCAAGTCCTAAAACACCATGTTTGCCATGATATTCTCTTCCACGGTGAAATATGACTATCTTGATGAATGTTCCCAATTGGTTCTTAACCTTCAGTCTTTAAGCAAGAACATATAAATGTAATAGGAATAATCATCAACAAATGCCAGAATACATTTAGAATTGCACAATGCAACTATATAAGGTCTACCGATATCTTAGATATCTTTATGTATCAGACTTAACAAGTCAAAAGCATGAGTTAACCTTAATATCCTTATTAGTCAACTTACCATTGCAACAATTAGCACATGTTCTCATATTATCATAATCTAAAATTGAGGAATGCTTTCCTTGATTAATCTCTTAACCCTAGCTCTGGCAATGTAGCTTAAACTTTTATGCCACACAATGTATGACTTCTCATTCATCAGGGTATCTAATTTGGGGTAAGATACATTCGATACAAACTATATGACAAGAAAATTGTACCATTATATTTTGCATTAAACAAAAACTGTATAACAAAAGCATTAAATATAAAATATTAAGTATCTTTATCTAAAATTGATCAGAAGATCATATATAAAATTTGTCGTGTAAAACCCAAATGAACCTTACAACAAGGTTCAGTACATACATTCCCCATAAATATTACTTCAATTTCTTCATTGCTATAAACCATCAGTTTCTCCTTCCCTTTATTTGGCTTTATCCTATATATGAACCCCTACATCGTGGAAGCACCTTGATTAGATGCTCCACTATATAGCCACCAAATACTTAATGTGACTATTGTAAATTAGATTCATAAATTAATAAGCCAAGGAGTTACCTGATGGTCATAGTCTTTCCTTCTAGACTTTATACTGCTGGCTTCTTTATGTCATGCGGACCTTTACCAACACTAGTTTGACCAACATCAGCATGTGAAGAAGATTTAAACTTTCTACCTTTGAACTTAGTAGGCTTCATCTTTGCCTTCCCTTTAGTTGCTTCGAGGGTTGTAACAGTAGCAAACTTGAGATTCTCCTCCTCAGCAAAATGGGCTATCAAAGTGTTGAAGTCCCATTCCTCACCAGCTAATAATATGTCATCACCGGATTACTAAACTCTGAAGGGAGTGTATTCAGAGTCTGGTGAATTATAAAGACATCAGGAAGAGGAATATTTGGCATCTTCAGTTTACTATAAAGATGAGTCATTCTTGATATGTACTCCATTACTCCCCTTCTTTTGCATACCCTATGGAGAATAATTCTTTCATCAAGGTACTTGTTTTAACATTAGGTGAGACTGTGTACCTCTAGGAGACATTACCAAGAAACTCCTTCGCTATATCTGTTTCTATAAGTCCACTTAGCAGATTGTCAAGTATGGATCTCTTAATGGTTATTAGTCATAATCTGTTAGACCAATTCAAGCTTCATAGGCTTCTTTATGAACTCTCGAGCTCATAGATGTAGGTGGAGATGGCTTATTTGTTTGTATGCTCGTATTAACCTCAGCTATCTTTATAGCATTCAATACATCTTCTGTCCACTTCTTTGTATTGAAACTGATCAGGGTTTCAATGGTGACATTGATTTTGTTAACCGAAAAGGTGACTACAAAATAACAATGTTTCAACCAACATAAATGTAGGATAACATTGATACTCAAAGCCATTAAATAGTATCTTTATTAAAAATTCGATCACACATATTATGAAACACCATTAGGCCGAATACATAATATATGCAATTAGACCTTCATATAAAAACGATCAAAGTACAAACTATCGTCTCTTATAACACTACCATCTTTGAGCAAATAGATCATTTGAGCAACAACTTTCCTCCATCTAATACCTTTATGCATATCTCAAAATGTTATGTAAGGATAACACCTTTGGGCAGAATAACCAAACATAAAATCAGAGATATCTCCCAATATGCAAGCATAACAATTCAAAATACTGACTTGAAAGGTCACTTTGGTGACAACATCCTCATCAGCACTCAAAAAGTCCACAAACACAAGAGATGCATCTTTATGTTATCCTCACATTCTTTATAGGCATATGGTATTTGATAATGTAACATCAATAAATGCAAAAATCTAAATGCATAGTTTTATTGTCACACACTCGTGTTGAAGACATTCTCTGAAAACTTCATTTAAGACCTTCATAAAGAAAAATCTCAGTAGAGTGACTATCGTGCATCACTGGATACTGAACTGATCAATTGAGACACGAGGACCTTATGTATCTCCATTATGGCAAGTTCGTTGCACGAAATTTTACTCAAAAATGGCTTCAGAGTGTCTCAATTCCTTTTCTGAGTAACTATCATGTGATCCTGAATACTAAATATGGGATCCGAGACACGAAAACTTGAACTATCTCCTTGACGTGATGTCCGAAGCATGAAAATTCACTCAATATCGAATTCAAAATGCCTTAATTTCTTTTCCTGAAGTTAAACTTTAATTTATTACTAATGTAATAAATCTGAAAAAATGGAAATTTTCACTTTATAAATTTCCCAGACCTAAAAACTGACCCAAAGTACCTCGAGATATGTGTTTTTTTTATATTACTCTAGATATCTGTAAGGTTGACGTCAGCTGGACGTGTCTAGTGTGTGTCACGCATGCGCGGCGACAATCAAATGCACCCATCAACGCTGGCTGGTGCATCGCACGTGTCAGACACGCATCTAGTCAATATCGTGCAACATGTCTGGAGCGTGTGACACAAGCACTCGATGCGTTGCACCCGTTGCACCACTATTCACTAGTCAGGCGCGTGTATCACACGGGCCTAATGGTGAGGCACTCCTTTGCCAAAAATAAGGACTTTTGTCAAGTTTTCGGTCAGTTTTTTGCACTCCAAGGCTCGTTTTCACCCCATTTTTCAAGGCTAAACACAACTATACTACTTTCATAAAATAAAAAGCAAGAAAAAAATCGAGAAATAGAAATTTATTCTCCAAAAACCTTATGGAGAAACAAACTAAAAAAAAATCATTTTTAACCACTGGATCGTGTCATCGCTTCGATACCACATGTAACACATAACGATACCTTAGTTACGTATCCCGGATCAAACGTAAAAAGGGCAAGAAATGAAGGAATACGAAAAATACCTAATTTCAGTTTCACAACTTCAAGCGAGCTTTCCAAAGTCGAAACGAGTGCGAATCCACCGCTATCTTCACAGGAACTCCTCATCGGAATGCGGTCTATGTCTTTCTACAGTTTTTTTTCCAAACGTAAGCTCTCTTAATGAGTCAGAGAATCCTTATGCTTATAATTGATTTGAGTAACTGCAGGAGGCCTTAACATTTATTTATAGTTTCCATATCGAGCTTGTGACCTTAACTTTTATATATAGTTTTCATATCGGACTTTCCCATCACAAGCCCGATATGGGTTCGATCTACACTGATTGAGATCTATTTTTCACTTGGACTTCGATCCATTGATTTATATCATTTATTGAGTCACTTTATTATCTTTATCCGAATCCAATTACGTAACTTAATCGATAAGTTATTTAAAAACCGAAAAATGCAATTAAATGTTGTCCAGCTTTATGGGAAATTAGAAAAATGTCTAACATACAAGACATACACTGTAGTAAGAAAAACATCAACTACAACTGCACAAGGAAGACCCACGACTAAAGACTTAACTAGCCAATGTAACTTGAAGGATGTTAAAGGATAGGTTAAATTGCCAGCTGATTCACACATGGACGAAAACAAAAATACAGTCGTAAGCCCAAAAATGTCAACAACACAAGACCAAGAAGACCAAGAAGTGTTTTGGTTGAAGACCCATTCAGCTATATTTTCATGTAATACTCAAGAAGTTGTCACTAGATAGATTTATTTCTCCATTCAATCAGCTACTAATCTTATCCAAGATAGCTTGGAAGATTTTAGCTTCTAAAAATTGTCGTTTATTTTATTCACACCAAAAATGACATACCATAATCAAATTAAACAGAAGATAATCATTATCAAATCCTTCTCAATTAAGATTTGAAACTAATCAAATACAAGTATCAGAAGATGTTAAAATTAATAATAAGATACATATCATGTTTCTTAAAATATGGACTCAAAAATTACCTAATTCAAATTTAAAAATTGTAAATTGCAAATTTCTTCGCTTTAGAAAAGTTAAATTTTGCATTAGGAGATTTTACTGTCTCAAATTAAAGTTAAAAAACAGAAAATATGAGATTTTAGGAAACGGTTGCCTTTTGGAGTTATAGGACAAACAGAGAGAGAAGTGAAACGGTAGTCCAACTAAAGGATCGCAAAGACTGAAATTTACATGTGCCCTTGTGATTCAAACAAGATCCTCTGAATCTTCAGACGAAGAGATAATGGGAAATGAAGAGCAGAAGAAACCCAGAGTTTTATGCCTCCATGGATTCAGAACCAGAGGTTCAATCATCCAGAAGTTGGTCGGAAGATTTCCAGAAAGCGTACTTCAAAGATTGGATCTTGTCTTCTTGGATGGTCCATTTCCTGCTGAAGGAGAATCTGACGTTGAAGGTATATATGAGCCTCCATACTATGAATGGTTCCAATCCAATGAGGATTTCAGTGCTTACAGAAACTTTGAAGCATGTGTAGAATACATAGAAGATTACATGATAAAGCATGGACCTTTCGATGGCGTTCTTGGTTTTTCCCAGGTGGGTTTGTGTGTTACATCTCTGGAGGTTTTGTGTTTCAGAATCAAATGTTCTTGCTTTTGTGTCTGATTCTTCTTTGATTTCTTTGCATAGGCTGCGATTTTAACAGCTTCTCTGCCTGGAATTCAGAGAGATGGTGTGGGGCTTACCAGGATTCCGGCGATTAAATTCGTGATAATCATATCAGGGGCCAAGTTTGGAGCTTCCAAGTTTGGAACACCAGAAATGGCTGCTACTGCCTTTTCAACTCCCATTGAGTTGCCCTCTCTACACTTCACAGGTTTTTCTTAGCTAGTGTTTCTTCGTCAAATTTGTTGAAATCTGAGCCACACGTAGACTTCTTTTTCCTTGTTAAGTTGCAACTTGAGATAAAGGTTTGAAGTCAGGGATGGTAACGTGTTGGGTTAGGCCTACGATAGAGTCCCAGTAGAAGACCGCAGCCCGAACTTGACTTCGCCTTGTTTTTTAACTTGTTGCCAATAGTACTTGCAAAAGATGGCATCTACGTTCTCTAAACAAGTTTTTGACACATGATGCAGGGGAGAAGGATTTCATGAAGGACGAAGGAAAGCTGTTGATAGAATCATTTGTTGATCCTATGGTCATTCATCACTCCAAGGGGCATACTGTACCAAGACTTGGTTAGTTTCAAATCACCCAAATATCTCACCCAATCCTTTTTCTTTATTGCAAATTATGGATCATGAGCTACGGTACTGATCAATTGATAATTAAGTTTCAGAAGGCAGGAACTTGGAGATCATGTCTTCTTTCATTGACGAAATCCAGAAAATTTCACAGCAGGGAAGATGAATAGCCACAAAGTCTGGATGCTGTCTTTTTTCTGTATTAGTTAGTTAATAATAAGACTGCGTACAAACCAATCTTTCCAAACTCCAAGTATTGTTGTTCTTGTTCTAGATTGCAACCTAAACTACTTGGGCAGTGAAACACTTACCCGTTGTTCATTTCTAAACATGTTAAGTTGTTGTAACTAACTTTGGTGCCAGTCAGATTTCAAAGAGAACTCAGTTTCGTCTTTGAAATTGCAACGCAAGTCTGATCTGTTCACTTCAATTTCTAATGTTTAACTTGCGTTTAAAATATGCAATCATGTAGGAAAAGCTAATTGCATTACATACTAAAAATAGGCTCATTTTGTTACCAGTAGACATCAGGGATAATTAGTGGTAGTCTGTAAATTTTATGTATTTTTTAAATAAATTTTATTCTAAATCAGCAATTTAAAAATAAAATGATGAATTTGACATAAACCTAATATATCTCTTTTTTTTTATATAAAAACATGATATGCACGCTTAAAAAAATTAATTATAAAAAGATCTACAATAT
>JAOQMP010000210.1:2555268-2566853 GCA_027563575.1 Erythroxylum pedicellare
TAAATAATTATTAAAGTTAAATATAATAAATTAAATTATTAGTAATTCTTATTAATAATTAATAATATATATTTTATAATTTAATTTACTATCAATTAAAAAATATTTTTTTTACTTTTATTAGTTTTTACAAATTAAGAAAACGAAAAGAAACAAAAATAAAAATAAAAACTTATATATATATATATATATAACATTTTAAAATAAAAACAGAAAATTAAAAACAAAAATGAAAACAATTTAATACATAATAATCTTTAACGCATATATAAATAAGTCTGGCACTGTCCACATGACGCCGGTGGCATCATGTTAAAACTGCTGCCGCACGCCTCTTGGCCGATTATACCTACGAGTCAACTCTTCAGAACATCATTTACTAGATTACTGGGTCAGAGACCTAGAGAAGCACAGTCAAAGTGTTGATGGAAACCTAGGTCGAGAATTCCAAGAAATCCAAAATTCTTTGTCTCCATGGATTCAGGACAAGTGCTGTAATCCTCAGGACTTTGATAGGAAGATGGCCTCAAGCTGTTCTTGAAAAGCTGGAACTTGACTTCCTCGATGGCCCTTTCTCTGCCAGAGGCAAATCCGATGTTGAAGGCCTCTTTGATCCTCCATACCGAGAATGGTACCAGAGCAGTGCGGTCAGTACTCTGGATATTATCTTTCCTGTCTTTGATTCTTTTAGCAAGTAAGGGAATGGGCTGTTTTGTTTATGGCAGGACTTCAAAGAGTATCGAAACTTTGAAGAATGTTTGATGTATATAGAAGATTACATGTTGAATCGTGGTCCTTTTGATGGACTCCTCGGTTTTTCCCAGGTGAATTATATGTTTGATTTATACAAAATTCTGGGTTTTTACTTGATTCGTTTTCTGTCTTTGTTTTCTTGTTCATAATTGGATTTCCAGGGAGCATTCATATCAGCTGCTCTTCCAGGATTGCAAGCTCAGGTACAGAAAATTCTGGGAATCTTATTAATCGTGCCTGATATGGCAAGAACCAAGGTCTGGAGCTGAAAACCACGACTTAGGTTTTGATTAATTCTAGTTTTTGTGAAAATCGCAGGGCCTGGCTTTTACAAGAGTACCGAAAGTGAAGTTCCTGATACTCATATCTGGGGCTAAGTTTGCAGGATACAAGTTTGGGCAACCAAAGTTGGGTGCTAAAGCCTTCTCTAGTCCTATTGAGTTCCCCTCTGTCCACTTCATAAGTAACAACAGAGTTTATGCAGTTAGTGTTGAATCAACCAGACTTACATCTGCAACATTTTCCTGATAAACCATGTTCGGACCTGTGAAGAGGAAACTATAGAATTTACAGAAGAATTCACAGCTCAATTTTTCTGAACTTTGCATGCTTTTACATATCTCAGGAGAGAGGGATTTTTTAAAGGAAGCAGGAGAAGATTTGGTGGGATCATTTGTGGATCCTGTTGTGGTTTATCATCCACAGGGACACGTTGTTCCAAGACTTGGTTAGTACTGCTTACAATCAATTATATGTTTTGGTTTTGGTCTTTCACCAAAATAGGCTTAGTAATTCTAACCCGACTCATTCTCAAAAAAAAAATTCTAATCCCAAGACTTGGTTATTACTACTTACAATCAATTGTATGTTTTGGTTTTGGTCTTTCACCGAAATAGCCTTAGTCATTCTAATCCTAGTCATTCTAAAAAGAAAAAAGAAAAACCTAACCCGATCCAATCCCAACTCAATCTTGGCAAACTTGGTTGTTATGATAGGTAGGAGAATGAAGAAATAGTTGGCCAATTTGGCAAACCATTCTTTGTTGTTTTATTAGATATGTTAAGCAAGATAATGAAGATATGGTTGACTAAATTAGTCAACCATTCTTTGTTGTCTTATTAGGCATATTAGACACCGAATAATAAGACAACAAAGAATGGTTGGCCAATTTGGCCAACCATATCTTTATTCTCCTGCCTATAAATAGGCAGGAGATGAACAAAGAGAGAGCATGGGCAGAACAACATAAGAGACGTGAGGTGAGAGAAAAAAATTAGAGAAAAAAATATTCTATGTATTTTTTGTGGGTTTGATTTTCTGGTAATTCTCAAAATTTTTAGTAGTAAAATTCTTCTATCCTTGTCTGTAATTTTTGCCCTAATATAGGGTTTTTTTTACATAAAATATGTGTTTGTTTATTATTTTTCAGTTCTATTTAGCTGCGAACTTGCTCTAATCCAATCGATTTTCATAAGTGGTATTAGAGCGAGGTGAGAAAAGATGAATTTTTTTTGCGTAATCCGTTCGGAGTTTGGGTGAGCACAGTAAAAATAGTGAACAATAACTACAAAAGATGACAACTGTTTATGCATTTATTTTTGCATTAAATTATGCAGTTACTATAATTTAAGTATACAACACTATTTATGTATATGGTACTATTCATATATATGGAACTATTCATATGTACGGGTACTATTCATACTTACGATAATATTAACATGAAATAGTGGGAACTAAATTCTATTCGTGGTAGAAGCAATAGCAACAAAATTTGATATTGAAAAGTTCAATGAAAATAATTTCTTATTGTGGAAATTGAAGATGAAGGCTATCTTGAGAAAGATAATTGTTTGGCAGCAATTATTGAACGGTCACCTAAAGAAGGATTTTAAGTACTACAATTGTAAGAAGAATTTTAAGTACTACAATTGTGGCGATAAAGGGCACCTGAAGAATGATTATTAGAATCTGAATAAGAAAGATTCTATTCCTCAAGGAAATGCGGCAAATTCTTCAGATGAAGGAGGTGCAATGGTCTGTGAAGCGGCAACTACTATTAAAGGTAAGAGAAGATTTGTTGATGTATGGCTTCTCAGTTCATCAGCTACTTTTCATATGATCTCTTGAAGAGAATGATTCCATTTGTATGAATCTGTCTCTTGATGATCTGTGTACAACTATAATGATTAAGCTTTGAAAATCGTTGATATCGACACCATCAAGTTAAAGATGTATGATGGAGCAACTTAGATTATTGAAAAAGTGCGACATGTGGTGATTAGTCTAGATGACAAATCTGCAATAATGTGACATAAAAAGTTTAGACACATGTTAGAACAAGGAATGAAGATACTTGCAGAGAAGAATCTACTTTCAGATCTCACAAAGGTATCACTACCCTTCTGTGAGCATTGTATTGTAAGTAAGCAACATCGATTGAAGTTTAATATATCAAAGTTCAGAAGCAAAGAAATTTTAGAATTGATTCACTCTGATGTATGGCAAGTACTAGTTACGTCCTTAGGAGGAGCAAATTTCTTTGTATCATTAATTGATAATTATTCGAGGAGATGTTGAATGTTTTCTATCAAGAGAAAGGCATATGTATTTCCAACTTTCAAATTTTATAAAGCATGGGTAGAACTCGTATCTAGTTAGAAGATCAAATGTTTGCCCACAGATAATGAAGACGAATATACTGGTAAAGAATTTGATGAATTCTGCAAGCAAGAAAGCATCAAAAGGCAACTCACGACAGTATATGCTCCTCAACAAAATAGAATAACAGAGCGGATGAATAGAACTTTATTGGAAAGAAAAAGAGCAATGTTGAAAACTGCATGCTTAGATAAGAAATTCTGGGCAAAAGCAGTCAATACCGCCTGTTATGTGATGAATCGAGCTTCATCAACTACAATTGAGTTAAAGACACTGATGGAGATGTGGATTCGTAAATCAGTAGATTATTCTATCCTCCATATATTTGGAAATCCTATCTATGTGATGTTCAATGCCCAAGAAAACTACAAAGTTGAATCCAAAATTCAGAAGATGTATTTTCTTGGGATATGCTAAAGAAGTAAAGGGGTATCGCCTCTGGGATCTCACTACCCATAGGATTTTTATTAGCAAAGATGTTATTTTCTTGGAAGAAAATGATCAAGAGCAAGCAGAAGATGTTAGCACTTCAAAAGAGAATTAAGTGACTACAACAGTACAGGTGGAAAGAAAAATTGATCAAAATGATTCTTCTAAAGCTACAACAGAGCACGAAGAGTAAGAACCAGTCGAATCTAATGTTTCAGATACTCGGAGATCAACTCACACAAGAAGAGCACCGAGCTGACACTCAGATTATATTATGGAAAACAATATTGCATACTTTCTTTTAACTGAGAACGGAGAGCCATCAACTTTTCAAGAAGCAATGAATAGTTTAGATGCATCTCAGTGGATGACAGCAATGTAGGAAGAAATTAAAGCTTTGCATAAGAATAAGATATGGGAGCTGGTATCACTACCACAAGAAAGAAAGTCTATTGGCAATAAATGAGTTCTACAAGATCAAGCGGAGCGGTGACGATTAAGTAAAGCGATATCGTGCTAGATTGGTGGTAAAAAGATATACTCAGAAGGAAGGAATTGTCTTCAATGAAATATTTTCTCCTGTGGTTCGACTCACCACAGTTTGAGTGGTCCTGGCGATGTGTGCTACATTTGACTTGCATCTTGAGCAGTTAGATGTAAAATTTGCATTTCTTCATGAAGATCTTCAAGAATAAATTTATATGCACCAGCCAGAAGGTTTTGAAGAAAAAGGAAAAGAGAAATTAGTTTACAGGTTGAGCAAATCTCTGTATGGTTTAAAGCAATTGCCTAGGTGTTGGTATGAGAGATTTGATTCCTTCATCATGAGCCTTGGATACAGCAGACTGAATGTAGACCTTTGTGCATATTTCAAGAGATTTGAGAAAGATGATTTTATAGTCTTGCTGTTGTACGTAGACGACATGTTAGTAACACGCCCCAATAATGATCGTATCAAAGAATTAAAGGCATAGTTGGCTAAGAAATTTGAAATAAAGGAATTGGGACCAGCAAACAAGATTCTAGGGATGCAAATTCATCGAGACAAAAATAATAGGAAGATTTGGCTTTATCAGAAGAATTATTTGAAGAAGATCTTGTAGTGATTTAACATGCAAGATTGTAAGTCAATTTATACCCCTCTTTCTCTTAATTTCAAGTTATCCTCAAGTATGAATCCTAGCAATGAAGAAGTGATGATAGATATGTGTCGAGTATCCTATGCATCAATAGTGGGAAGCTTAATGTTCGCTATGATTTGTACAAGAGTAGACATTGCACATGCAGTAGGAGTAGGAATAGTTAGTCGATACATGACAAATCCTGGTCAGAGAGCATTGAAATACTGTTAAGAGAATTCTCAGATATATCAAGAGGAACCTCAGACGTTACATTATGTTATGGAGGTTTAGATTTTACTGTTAGAGGATATGTTGATGCTGATAATGAAAGTGATCTTGATAAAAGTAAATCCCCTACAGGATATATGTTTACACTAACTAGAGGAGCTATAAGCTCGGTTTCAAAACTATAGTCAGTGGTGGCTATGTCAACATAGAAGCAGAATATATAGCAACTACACAAGCCAGTAAAGAAGCATTATGGTTGAAGTTGTTGGAAGAACTTGGGAATAAACAAGAGAATATTACTTTATATTGTGACAGTCAGAGTCCTTTGTATCTTGTAAAGAATCCAGCATTTCATTCAAAGAAAAAGTACATTCGAGTTTAGTATCACTTCGTTTGTGAGAAAATGGAAGAAGGAACAGTGAACATGCAAAAAATTTATACAATGGATAACCTGGCAGATTTTATAGCAAAAGCAATCAATGATGACAAGTTTATGTGGTGTCGATCCTCAAGCAGCCTGACAGAGACGTTAGCATCATGAAGCGACAAGATAGAAAGAATGGTTGGCATGTTAGGCACCGAATAAGACAACAAAGAATAGCTGGACAATTTGGCCAACCATACTTTCATTCTCCTGCCTATAAATAGACATGAGATGAACAAAGAGAAAGCATGGGTAGAACAACGAGAGACGTGAGGTGAGAGAAAAAAGAGTAGACAAAAATATTCTATGTATTTTTTGCGGGTTTAATTTTTTCCTTGTAATTCTCAAAATTTTTAGTAGTAAAATTCATTTATTCTTGCTCATAGTTTTTATCCTAATTTATGAGTTTATCACGTAAAATCTATGTATCTGTTCATTATTCCTTCAGTTCTATTTAGCTGCCAACCTGCTCTAATTCGATCGATTTTCACAACAAATTTAGCCTATAGTTAATTGATTAAGTTAGAGTTGCCTAAATTTCATACCAGCCTTAAGTTTAAGGACCATTCTTAAGTTTGAACTGAAATTAATAGATTAGGTTTAAATCGGCTAAACTTTGGGTCAAATTTAAATATGAAAAGACGACCTAAAACTTATTTCGAACTTTTTCTTTAACGAAGGTCATTTTGAGTTATATTTTAAAATAATATCATTTTGATTTACAATTTTAAAAACTCAAAATTAATATAAGATCATTTTTTTAATTAAAATAATATCATTTTAGTCATTTAACCTGAGCTGGCCTGAGCATTGTTGTCCCTAAACCTAAGCATGGTATGAAATTGACTAATGTCTCTATTTCATTCTCTCAACAGATGTCAAAGGCGAAGAGACTATACTGAGTTTCATTATAAAGATCAAAGAACACAACTACGTTACTTCTAATAAACTTCCTGTAACTGAGTCGAAGCGCTCTCTTTGATCAATGGTCAAAATTAATTACTTATTAAGTGCATTGCTACAATTTAATTATGTGAATAAACTGTTTTAGTGTATTCAAAAAGTTGTAATATCTTACCCTAATTGTATGTTTGATGAAAGATTAAAATCTTTTTTATTTTTATTGTCACGTGGTTTTTATTATTAATTTCCCATTAAATTATTTATAATTTTAAATTTCATGCGATAAATATGTTTTAAAGTGATTCTTAAATTAATTTAAGCAAAAGTTAAGTAAATAAATTATCATAATTAATAAAAGTCAAATTATTTAAAATTCGATTGAAATAAAATTAAAATAATATTATTATAAATTTAAAATTTAACCAATTTAAATTTAATAAATTCAAAATAAATGGGCTCAATAGGTCGTTCTCTAAATTGCCGCCCCTGCCATTCAACGTCACAATGCGCAACGACTTACCGCATAGTTTCCCATTTCCCAAGCAAAGCCTTCACCTTCACGGTCAAGAAAGCAAATTCAAATATACAGAAGCAGAAACAACTAAAGCCAGAATAAAGGAGAAAGCCTCAAAACCCGAATAAATCACCGTTTACACTCTCCTCTTCACGTGCCGCGCCAGCGCGATTCTTCTAGAATATGGAGCCCCTCCCGAAGTCGGAGGTGGAGAGGAAGCTGGAATCCGCCTCCCAGGATCCGTCACACGAACAGATTCCTGATCCGAAAACCGACGATGCTCCGAAGGGGGACGCGAACAAAGGCAGCTACGATTCCGGATCGGATTCCCAACTGCTGAGTGAACAGCTGCAAGGGGTGAGCCGTGATGGATCCGCGAGGAAATCAGTTCACTGGAGCCCCGATTTAGTTACGGAGTCTCGGAGTGACAGCAACGGTTACGATAACAGCAGAAATGTTTACTTCGGCGGATCCAATCCCCATGTTTCTCCTTCCCCGAATTCGTCGTCTTCTTCCTTATCATTTAAAGGTCAATCTACATTTATATGATTTTGTAAATTCTGGAGCGATTTTTTGTACTTTTACTGTTTTTTAATTGAAAAATGTGTTATTGTTTGAGCAGAGACGATGGGGACTGTAAAGGACGTGTTAGGAAGATGGGGAAAGATGGTTGGTGAAGCTAGCAGTAAAGACGAAGATCTCGCTGGGAACACGTGGCAGCACTGTGAGTGTTAATCATAGAGATACAGCTCTCTCTTGTTTTTGTATGTTCTGGATATTTGTTTGATTTGACTGTTGATAGAATTTTGATCGTATTGTGTTATTAGTTCTTTTTCAAACTTAGAGGTTGTTAGTGTGTGTGTTTGTGAAATTCGTTCAGTTTGAATTTGAAGTGTCGACAGAATTTAACGTTTAGATTCGTTGACAGAGGGCTGTGTTTTCAGCTAATGCTGGAACGTTTACTGATTGGAATGTGTGTGAAAACAGAAAAAATAGATAAAAGTAGGAAAATCATAGAATATGATTTTTTTTTTTCATTCCTACTAAAGTTTGCTTGCCAAGAAATGTTCTATTTGGGACTTCACTAGATTATCACTATATGAATACTGGAACGTTTAATGATTTTTTTCATTCCTACTAAAGTTTGCTGGAACGTTTAACGATTGGAATGTGTGTGAAAACAGAACAAATAGATAAAAGTAGGAAAATCATAGAATATGATTTTTTTTTTCATTCCTACTAAAGTTTGCTTGCCAAGAAATGCTCTATTTGGGACTTCACTAGATGAATATTGGACAATTGCGTGCAATTTTCTAGAATCTATTGAAAGTTCTCAGCAGAAGTAGAAAAGATGTACGAATGGACTTGGATGTTGATTTCTCACTAATTTACTACCATACACTGATTTACTACCTTTATATTATATAGCTCTTCTGAATTCTCTTGTAATACAGAATTAACTGAGATCTTCTCACCGATAGTAAATCATGTGTCTTCTGTTTGACAAGAATTTTATCACTTCCATTACAAACTCATGATAGAGTAGTTTTCAATTGACTGCACTCTATGATGTGCTGTGAAGCTGAATAAATTGTCTCGCTTTACCTATAAATAGTGAAAACATCACCTAGCTTCACTGAAGCTGCTCTGGGAAGAATTGTGCAAGGAACAAAAGTCCTAGCCGAAGGTGGTTATGAGAAGATTTTTATACAGACATTCGAGACAGTCTCTGAAGAATTACTCCAAAATTCATATGCGTGTTACTTGTCCACATCTGCTGGTCCAGTTATGGGGCTCTTATATGTACCAACAGCAAAGCTCGCATTCTGTAGCGATAATCCCCTGTCGTATAAATCTGGTGGACAAACTGAGTGGAGCTATTATAAGGTATGTTATCCTAGATGCCAATATCATATGATAGGACAACCTTAATTTGGAGATTCAATGTTTCTATTGCTGTATGAGGCTGAAGTTTATGTCCCTATTGCTATGTGGATGACTGATAGGTGATTCGCTTGACATATTATAAATATAGATTACATTTATTTAAGAGTTTGATCACCCGTGTTTTCTTTGCACTTTGATATCCTGTACTTGATGTGTTCTGACCTATGATGTCTTTCGATTTGTAGTGGTTTTATAGTGATTTTTAGAACCATCTTGCTTAGTATTACTCTTTTGAAATTGTCTTTACATTTTGTATTTAGAGGGGAGGGGAGAACAGCGAGGTGTTTTGTGTTTAGATTTTCAAGGTGGCAATTTCTGGACGCGGTTTTGGCTGTGCATGATTTCAAAATTATGAATAAATTTTAGGCCAAAGAACCATAAAGAAAAAGGACTTCCTTTTTTGCTCTGGAAAGAAACAAGAGGGATGGTTTAATGAGCAGAATATCTCTTCGAAACCTATACCTGATACTGGCACAATTGTCCTCTTCATACTGTACCATGTTTTGCTTTTGATAGCCTGCTTCAGTTGTTCAATTTGCTTTCTGTTTTATAATGTTCAATTTGTTTTCTGTTTTCTAATGCATTCAGTTGGTCTACAAAGTTTTCGCTTTTAATATAGGTGAACTGAAGGGGATCATGTTATACTTTTTGAAACGCAAGGAGTTGTTTGTAGAATGTTAAGAAATGGGATAAACGACTTGGGTCTAGGGTCTAGAGGAAACTTTATTCGTCTGAAAAGTCACTACAGATGTGTCTATGGAAACTTTATTGTTCTGAAATCTCTTTATTGGTAGATACTTGACATTATACTTGTGTCTACCGAGAAAGAGAGCTATTCTTAGTTTGTCCAATATTTTGGTGCTTTTGCCAAGTTTACGAATCATATATGAGTTCATTTAAACATTCTTCATCAAATTGTTTTTGGGTGAGATTCAACTTATAATTTCCTCGTTTTTAGTGTGATATTGATGGTTGGCAGGTAGGGACAGAAGTACCATTAATGTCTTTGGACCTTCATTATTATTGCTCTCTAACACATTAATATATTGTTGTACTTATCCCCCTTCCCACATTTAAACGTTCTGTTGTTTGGCATCTATCTTCATGCATGTTGTCATGACGTCCTTCCATACTTTTAACATAATATATTTTTCGAATGAAATAGGTTGTCATCCCATTACATCAACTTAAAGCGGTCAATCCTTCTTCAAGCAGAACAAATCCTGCTGAAAGATACATTCAGGTTATCTCAGTTGACAATCATGAATTTTGGTTCATGGGCTTCCTGAATTACAACGGTGCTGTACAGTGTCTTCAGGATGCAATGCGAGCCCATGAATCACAAGCTGTGTGATTCTGTGTTTTGGTAAATTTTTTTGGATGCTATAAATTTTGTTACTAGGTTTCAGCATGCGCTGCCTAGGAAGACATTAGTGCATGCGGCAATTCTTTACCTGGAAACAAATTGTAGAGTTTATTGATACTTTTGAAAGGATGTTTGGGGCAGATATAATATCAATTTCAAGTTTTTTGTTAACACATGATGACTTCCTTCTGTATGTACAATTCATCTCAAAACTTGGTGACATAAATCTTCGATGATGAATCATTACTTACATTACCTGTCCATCTTTGTGGTCTTTTATTGGCATCTTCTTCCCTTTTTTTAGATAAATTGCATCTTTTATAGCAGATGAGTAATAAATTTGGCCATTAGTTAAATTTATGTGAACGCAACTTGGATCATTTAGAAGCATCAGTTATTTTTCTCTCTAGTAAACCCTGAAATGCTTCCTTTCCTGAAAGACTCCAGTAAGTCGTGGACTCAGGACTCCTTGCAACTTCTCAATTGCCAGAAACTGATATTTAACATATTAATTACTGAATAATTACAGAAAAGCATCCTTTTAACTTGATCCAAGAAACAGTGAAGTTTGTCTGAAACAGTATTGTTGAGGTCATCAAGGGTTATTGACATTTAATACAAATTTGATTTTAATCATTGCCTCTTAATTTATGCATCCTTAGTTACTCGATCTGTGACCTACCTTTTGGACATATTCCTTTTCAATTCAAGTTAATTTGTACACTGTGCAATTATGTACTCTACATCTCAGTGCAAACCCTTAAAAGATTGTATATTATAAATCATGTTTTAGTGTATAGATCACTTGTTTCTTATATTCTTTATTAATATGAGACAACCTTAGTTGCGAATTTTTAACTGATACACGGTAATGATTGGTATGCATTTTCCAGCTGGCTTCACTACTCATAAGTTGGAAAAACTTTCTACTTTTAGGTCAATCAGAGGAAAAATGCACCTCTATGACCACTCTATCACGGAGATGCTTATATTGGAAAAAGATTTTGCTTGGAACATGAGGGCCTGGCGCGTTGGATCCTAATTTAATAAGTACACTTTCTAGCCTAGCCTAAGAACCCATTATCATCTTAAATCATGATTCCAATATTGTGAATGACATTTATTTCTACTACAAAAGCTAGCTTCCATGGCGGCATACCTTGTTATAGTGAATCGGATTGCTTGCTTTCTTTGCTTTATCACAATTGTCATACCTACTAAGATTCCTTTTATTTTTCA
>JAOQMP010000210.1:2586322-2599328 GCA_027563575.1 Erythroxylum pedicellare
GCTCAAACTTTTATTTTTTAATTTTAGTTCGAAATTAGTGTTTTCGTTAAGTTTGTTAGCGTAACTTACCATGTATTTGAGAAACCTTAAATATTAATATATGTCAATTAAAATTAACACAACAAATGAAGATTAATGAAACGACATTGTTTAACCACATAATTAAAATTACATTATTAAAAAATGACCTAACTCAGATTACGTATCCCTGATGATTTTATGCTTTGATTTCAATTTTTTTTGTTTTCAGTTTATTTTATCAACGTTCGCACCCTTCGATTTTCAAGTTATGCAGCGTCGATACCCTCATACTAAGGGCATCAAGAAAACAAACTAAAAGCGAAAAACTTACTGGTAATATTGCAATGTAAGAATAGTTTTGGGCGTCAAAAGAACAAACATAAAACAAATAATTGAGGGTATCGGGAGAACAAAAGATAACGTCGGGTTAGAATTAAAGAAAATTAAAAATTTGAATATTTTATTGCCACTTTTTAAAGTTTGGACTACAATTAAATTTGTTTGATATTTTATTGTTACTTTTAAAAGTTCGAGCTATAATTAAAAAATTTAAGAAATTTTGGATTTTTTAATAATTATCCCTAAATTTAAAAACCTAACTAAGTAATACAAAAGAAGATGAAAAAAGAAAAGAAAACGGAAAAAGAAAATACCGAGTCATAGTAGCACAAGTGAAGCAAAATACAAGTAGTTTCTTGTTGAGAACTAACTGTTCTTCGCAAAGACATAACATGTCCTTGTTCTTGTTCCTCGGTCTTCTGAGCCTACGAGGAACACATTTTGTCTTTTCAACGATCACGCACTGGTAAAGAGACCGGAAGGAAGAAGAAAAGCACCTCTGTTTCATGGATACTCTCTCGCCTTCCACCACTTTCTCCCTCGGCTGCCTCAAGCTGGCTTTTCCTCTACGGCACCGGGGATCCCTTGGCTTTGCTTGTCCTAGTTCCTGCGTTAAGGGTCGTCGTGTTTCGGCACATGGTCGGAGCGAGAGTACGGCGATTGAATTTAGCGACCCGGGTTGGAAAGATAAGTACAGGAGGGATTTCGAGAGGAGGTTTAATATCCCTCACTTGACGGATGTCTTCCCTGACGCTGAGTCCATTCCTTCCACTTTCTGTCTCAAAATGAGGTGACTTTTTGATCATGATAATCACGTTTTTGCTTCTGTTGAGTGATGCTAGTAAAGTTGGTTTGTGGGTTGTGGAGGGACTAGTGGTTTGAGTGAATTTTGTAGCTTTGTTTGCTTCTTCACTTTCTGGATTTTCAAGAGCTTTTTATGGGACCATACTGAATTGTTAGCTTTCTTCTAGTTGTTTAGCGAAGCTGATTTTGTTAAATCTTAGTGATTTATTTTGAATTGTTAAATTAGGAGGAAACTGAGGTGTTATTTCTGCTTTGCTCTTGATATGTTTATCTTCTTTTTCTTAGATCTTACTCTGTGCAAGTTTCTTATTGTGGCATTATTTTGTTAAAGAAGAGATTTGCTTGCCTCATTGAGATCCTACAAGCCTAACTGCTTTAAATTCACAGGACTCCGACGGAAGATTTTGTGGATGGTTATCCTTCTGACGAGGAGTGGCATGGATATATCAATAACAATGATAGGGTGCTTCTTAAGGTATGTTTTTGACCTTTGTCATACGGTCTTTTGGAACTAAATTTTTGGTTTTTGGTTCCCGAAGATTTAGTTCTTTTTGCATGCATACTGGATCCTTATGGAAAAAAACTAGTAGTTAGTTATTCTTTTTCAAATCTATGAAAAGGATGGTGTTGGATGTGCCCCTTCATTTCAACTGCTCCCCATTTTTCAGTGACCCATCATCAGAACCTATGTGTCCTCTTCTGAAGTATAAATTCTCAAGTTTTGATTAACATTCAACTAGATAATAATATCTGAAGAATGACCAATATGGAAATTTAATTCCCAATATTTGCAAGTTAAGCATGAATTGCTGTTAGGGCTGCATTACCAAAATTTTGAAGATTAAAGCTCCATTACAAGAAAGTTGAGACTTTTCTTTGATCAACCGATCAATGTAATAGCAGTTATTGATGGACATCATCTTTCCCTAATGTAGGTCATACATTTTTCATCTCCCACATCTGCTGGAGCTGAGTGCATTGATCCTGATTGTAGTTGGGTTGAACAATGGTAAATATCCTTCTCTGTCAGTTTTTTTTAATTGAGAGGACATGTAATTGTGAATCTTATACATGATATGAACAGGTTTGAACAATTTTTATCTTCTAATGTAACTGATATGACCCGAAATCCTTACAGGGTTCATCGTGCCGGCCCTCGGGAGAAAATATACTTCAAACCAGAAGAAGTGAAGGCAGCAATTGTTACTTGTGGTGGATTGTGCCCTGGCCTCAACGATGTGATCAGACACGTGAGTATGCGTACATGTCAACCCTCTATTTATACTCATCAAAATTCTTGATGAAAACTAATTGCAGGAATTGCATTTCCTAGACAATTTTTTTTTCTTTTCTACTGCAAATGCCAAATGGTGCATTCTTTGGAGGTTGACATGACACGTTTAGTGTTTAAAGTTCCATCTCTTCTGATAAATGGGGTTTATTTGGAGCAGATTGTCATCACACTTGAAATATATGGTGTCAAAAACATAGTGGGGATTCCTTTTGGATATCGTGGATTTTCTGACAAGGAATTAAATGAGATACTGGTATATACTGGTCTTTTATATTTCTATCATAATTCCAGAAGAATTGGTGAAGCATTAAACAAAACCTTTTTCTCTTTATGAATTTGAAATTGATTTTTTTAGAATTTTCTCTTCCTTTTAGCTATCTAGAAAAGTGGTTCAAAATATCCATCTCTCTGGTGGAAGCTTGCTAGGAGTTTCACGAGGAGGGCCCGATGTTAGTGACATTGTAGACAGTATGCAGGTATTCAGTCATTTTTTGTTTGTTAAGATTTTGAACTCTTGTGCACTTCATTGGTAAATACAACTGTATCAGGAAAGAGCTTCCAAGTGGCTTGATTTTCTTTTCCTTAACTCTGCAGGAAAGAGGAGTCAACATGCTTTTTGTGTTGGGTGGGAATGGTACGCATGCTGGTGCCAATGCAATTCATAATGAGGTTGTTCAGACTGTCATTTTACTTTTTTCCATTGTCACTTATCATAAAGGAATGATCTTTTAAAGTAGTTCTCTTTTGTGCCCTATTGTGCATAGAGTAAAGGATGAAACTTTTGGGTGCTTATATTGTTTGAAGATAATACACTAAGCTTGACAGGAGAAGATAACAGAATGAGCAAAGATGGCAACAGAAAGTATAGCATTGCTGCATTGCCTACAAAATCTGAGTTGAGAGCTGTAAGTTAGGGAAGAGGTCTTGAGTTGCAACTGAGTTGTAGTTTAAATTAGTCTTCATACTATCATGGAAGTGGAGTTGCATGAACTTGATAGTATGAAGTTCATTCCTCTTCAAGTTGACACGAAATGATATTACTTGCATATTATTTCATTCTGGATAATTGCTTCATCAATGGATTTCTAGACTACTTATTGAAGATCTTATAAAGAGTAGTTCCTAGAATTAGAGATACTTTCTCATGTCCTCCATATAGTTTTCTGAAGTACTTATTTCTTTTTCATTTGTGGTTTTAGTGTCGTAAACGAAGGTTGCGGGTGGCTGTAGTTGGAGTGCCAAAGACTATAGACAATGATATTTTGTTGATGGACAAAACTTTTGGTTTTGATACTGCCGTTGAAGCAGCACAGCGAGCAATAAATTCTGCATACATTGAGGTGAGCTGATTTGTACTATTTTGTTACTAACTTAAACATATTTTAGGTCCCTTTCAATGTTAAATTGGTTGGACAGGCACATAGTGCTTACCATGGCATCGGCATTGTGAAACTGATGGGCCGTAGCAGTGGATTTATAGCTATGCATGCAGCGTTAGCCAGCGGACAAGTTGACATATGCTTAATTCCTGAGGTACTTGAACCTTGAGACAATTTAAACTTGCTTTTAAAATCCTGCTTACAGTGATTGTTATTTGCATATTTTTAGGTGCCATTTCATTTACACAGTCCTCATGGTGTTCTGAAACATCTAAAATACCTAATTGAGACAAAGGGATCGGCTGTTCTCTGTGTGGCTGAGGGAGCTGGACAGGTTCTTTATGTTATTATTTTTCTTAACACATACATTTTTGGGTAAATTACTAAATGATTCACCATTATAAATTTTATAACTTCACCTACCGCAATGATTGAGCAAGCATTTTCTACATGATTGTGAAGCAGGGAAGTTGGAAAAATTTTTGAGGTCTCCTTTCTCTCCAATTTGAAAACTTTTTCTTTCCTTGCTCATAACCTGTAGGCTTCCCTTCCTATCTTCTCCTAAACACTTTTTATTATAGTTCTGAGTCATCATACCTGATTGGAATCTCTCTACATATGAATTACAAATATAGCTGGCATAGGGGGTTGCAAGAACATGTTTGTTTATCTATTCTGGCAAGCTGCTAGTTTCAGGTCTTTCGTGTTCGACGGATTCTATGTTACTATGTCTTGTTTCCTAAAGGAGAATATTGATGACTCTTGATGCAGAATTTTGTTGAGAAAACTAATGCTAAAGATGCATCTGGAAACATCGTACTCGGAGATATCGGTGTACACATCCAACAAGAGGTTAGTAGTTTCATTTACTGGCAAATTGGTTATCTATGATGCCAGTAACACCTGTTTTGTCTAATAGTTGCTCGCCAAATAGGCAAATTTTGTCCATTAGGGAACATATTACTAGAACTGCAGTTAGTCTTGTTATCTAAAGGCAATGTATTAGTCCCAGAACTTTGGTCTTAACATTTCTATATGCTAGTCTTTCCTTTTATTAGAATATAAGTGTCACTTTATTGAATCAACTAAATAACAGTAACTTTCAGATTATTGTCAGTTTAAGTTTGGGGTTATTTCTTTCAAAAGCTTTATCTTTTTACATTTTGACGCTTTGCTGTTTTGCCGGCCAGACGAAAAAATATTTCAGGGAGATTGGAATCCATGCTGATGTGAAGTATATTGATCCAACATACATGATTCGTGCATGCCGTGCAAATGCTTCTGATGGAATTTTATGCACTGTTCTTGGGCAGAATGCTGTAAGTCATGCTTACTTCTCCTCTTCTTTACAGCTTGCAGTACGAAACTTATGTTGGAAACGGCTGAAGTAGCTACATCCCAGAGGTACACGGTTAATAGGGAGTGTTTTATTCACGAGTACTAGTTCAAACACTTTGGGTATTGAAACTTGCCTGTAATGCTCAAACATAGCTTGCCTGGCCTTATTAGTTCCTCTCCTCCAAAATCGACAACCAGAACAGTTGTTTTATAAGAAGTGGAGAGAAATATAGAATTGTATTTGAATACATGACCAAAGAACTAAAATTTGACCGGATGTGTTCCTTAGCACATAGGGTGACCTTCAATTCAAGACTTCTCGAAGCTGAATGGAGTTAGTTGAAATCCCGGGAACAGTGACCTGTTGCTATGCTATTGTTACCAAAGCTGACTGGACTGTGGATTTTGGCAGGTCCATGGTGCATTTGCTGGTTACAGTGGAATTACTGTAGGCTTATGCAACACTCACTATGTCTACTTTCCCATCCCTGAAGTCATTGCTTATCCCAGGGCTGTCGACCCTAACAGCCGGATGTGGCATCGTTGCTTAACTTCAACCGGCCAGCCTGACTTCGTCTAACTATCAATCTTCATTTTTAATGCCAAAGAGGTCAGGAACTCAAGCTTCAATGACTTCCGTTGTTACACGTTGCCAACTTTAGAAGCACTCCAGGTTAGCTAGTCTGATCACCACAAACTACCAAAACAATGCAAGGAGGATAAAGGAGTTCCTCCTCCAAATTGACAAAAATTCTTCAGTGTATAGTAGCTCACAGTGCCAGTTTTGAAATTATTTGGCATATTCATAATAATACTTAACTGAGAATCTCGAATGGAACTCGATCGCTCGTTAAAAGAATCCATTACTGGAGATGATGTTGCTACTTGGAATCTATCTCTATATTGGATTGATTTTTAACATGTTATGTCTGTGTTTATGATTCATTCGGCAGTCATTACAGATCATGTTGTCTTCTAATACAGAAACTCATTCGTGATTGGTGAACAATTGATGTTAGTTTAGAAATAAATTGCTCTTTTGGAGCCTGAGATGCTTGAACTCCTCTGAATTCCCATGTCGCGTACTAATGTCTACTTGTCTTGATCAACGCAGCTAATAGTAAAAAATGTCCTTGCAAGCTCCTATGCACATGACACCATTATAAGGTATCACTTTTGGCTTGAAGCCTCTGACTGGTCAAACTCATCTTCTGGTTTATCTTGAATTTTCTCATTCATTTATGCTACTCTTTCAATTAATTGGTACCTAATATCTAAATAACATTAGTCTAAAAGTAAGTGAGTTTTAGACTAATTAGTTATCCAATACCTAAATGAAATTTTCACACTCTTGTATACTCGTTACCAAAGTAGTTCTACGATTAAAAAGCATCTCAATTAATCAAAAATTACGTGTTATAATTAAATTATTTGACGAATCAATAATTTTAAATGAGTTGAACCATTGGTCTTTATAGTGTAGCATTCCCCTGTTCTTTAACCATTCCCCTGTTTCTTTAACCCTTTTTCAACATTCACCATTCCTCTGTTTCTTTAACCACAATGTGACCCCATCAAGCCAAGCATTGAATCAAATTGGGAAAATGCTAAGTCGTCATTTTCCCCTTACTTAACTTGTAAGCAACCGATCATCGTTCTAAACGAAGCCAAAGCTCTCAGCTTTTTATGCCCCCGCTGCTTCCTGACTGAGACTGACTGCTACACATATTTTACATAGCCATCTGAAACTCTGTTCTCTTTAGACCTTTCCACGGCTTCCTTGTTGGTTAACATGAGCTGTGCCACTTGTTGGGTTACTCAAAACCTTTTTCTCATCAGTAACTTGTCGTTGGTTAAATGGGCACTCCCTTAAAAAATTTGATCTTTTTGTTGCCATCTGCTAAAGTCACTTCTGACTTCTGAGATCTCTGAACCAATCACCCTTCTACCCATTACCTACTTTCTTTCCACACAAAACCATCCACTAAACCACCACGCACACTCACAAAAGCTCTAGTCTTGGACTCTGTGTTCTTACTTATGGTCACCTCCATTTTCTCGTCCCGTCAACATTCAGTTCCTCGGTCCAGGCAACTCTGCAGGTACAAACATTACTAAGCTCGGATACCCCTTTTTTAATTTATTTGTTTTTGTGACGTTTGTCAGATAGAGATAGAGAGACAGACACAGAGACAGAGACGCAAGAGATGTGTTAAAGCTTCACCCACCAAAAACCCACCTTTGCAGTGGCAGTGAGACTGAGACCATAGTTTTTGGGTCCATACCATAAAGGCATATACTAAAACTTAAGGACAAACAATATTATTGTTTGTAGTAGGAAGCCAAGCTTGATGGTGATCAGAAGATGCCACAAGAGTTGTATAAAGATAAGAAGGATGAACTTAGCTGCAGTTTCAAGACACATGCGTACTACTATTACTGCTTTGCTTCTGTTGGATTCGTCTCATATGTCCTGTACATATGTAAAAAAAATTATGTTATTGGGATGCTTAACAGTTAATTGGTGTATGACTTGTGTTGAATAAGTTCTTGTGATCATTTCTACAAATCAAGCCAAACCAATTCTTAGTTTTTCTAAATTGTCTGATTAACTATGTAATTAATTATTTTTAACTTTTAAAACCTTAATCACAAAATAAAATAAAAATTTAATCTTAATTCTCTTATTTAAAGTATAGTTTAGAATAAAGAAGAGTATAGTATGATAGACATATTTTGTATTAACTTATAATTTTGCTTAAACTAATTATTATGAAAATCAAAATAAAAATGGTTTAGTTCATTTATTATAATTGAAATATATTTTCATAGAATAGTTGAGATCTTATATCCCAAAAAAATACTTTTAAAGAAATTCAAACAAAACTGTTAAAACCTTAATGTAAAAAAAGGAATTTAATTAAAAACTTATAAAAACATTAATTGAAATACATCTCAATATTTTTGTTTAGTTTTCTCTCTTTTAATTTGTTTAATTGTGTTTCTTTTATGATTACTTCCCCCAAAGAAAAAAGAAAAAGATGGTCAGTGAGGTGACAAAACAAGAAACAGGTGTAACCAACTACTCAGCACTTACTGTCCACTTAAGGAATGGAGTCGGTCTTATATTTCCTAGAAATATTTCTAGTTTATTTATTCAAGTAATTCGATTTTTTTAAATAATAAAAGACTTCAGGATTTCAAGGCTTCTGGTGTTCATCGATTGCTGTCAACAATCATCAGGTCTTACTTCACGATAGAAGAACGCCGCACTTGACTGGTCAGCTAGTCAGGACAAAGTCCTATGGACCACATTCCAGGCCCGTACTTGCTTCCAATCCCTATAAAGGAGCACTAACAAACTTAATATCATGCCAAATGCACGTAATAACTTATAAATTATACGAGATTACTCTTAATCCGGCTTACTCTTTTGTCACAGAATGCTTAATGATGGCTGATTCTTTAGGTGAACAAGTGTATATACTTGAGGATAGATAGAAACTGTGACAAACTAGAATCTATGCAATTGAACTAACGTCTTTTCTCTTCATTTAAATCTTCAATTGGTATTGAAAACTTGGGAGCGTACAATATCAAAACTTTGTAAGTCTCTTTTACATGTCCTTTCACCTCTTTTTCTGTCAGGAAAAGCAAGCTGCAGCAGAAAAACTGCATAGCAATACTAAAGTATAAACATACACACATACTCACTCGTATATATGCCAGTGTAACTTCCCTGAATTTTAAGTTATATATAAACAGCTAAGATCACATCTTGAACTTCAGCTTTATTAGTTGATCAAAAAACCCCTGCTCTTTTTTTTTTTCTTTTCCTCTCTGTTCCAATGTGTTACCGTTAACTAAGGGGTATGCTCAAAAACCATACAGAAACTCCCACGAGTGAATCATCTATGGGGCAAATCATGACTCTTGTTTCCATTTCAAATTGACCGCTATCTTGTTTCCTCCTCTTAATGTCTGGACTATTATGTCAAGAGTTTGCACATGAACCAACTGTTGTGTCATCTGTTTTATAGCTCAAGCATGCAGCAGAATCTAATACCCCATTTGGGCTTTGGGGCACAGATGAGGCTGATACACTTGCCATAGTAGCAGTAGCAGTAGCAGTACACCCACTAGTCAGTGACCGGTCTTTAATCAGTTCAATACACTTCAACACTCTACCCTGCAGAAAATTCCCAAAAAGGGGGCAACAGAAAAAAGAAAAAGAGAGACTCATTTTCAAGAACTCAATCAAAATGGTATAGAGATCATACATCAAGATCTTCATGGGCAAAAGCAAATTTGTCCTATCCTGCATTTTCATTCTTGTGGGGAACCACCCCTAATATTATTTTCTCTTGTTCTCTTTACCTTTTCTACATGAATGAAGCTAGGCGTTGCCTTATCAATGTCTAAGGCTATCTTTTCTCTTCCTGACACAGACATTGCCACTGCTGCTGCAATCTCTGAAGGCCTGAATTCCAAGAAATCAATTCCTGCATTTAGTTTTCCACCAAAAACTTCATCAACACTTCGATCCTAAATGACAGCTCCAGAAATAAGGAAAAAAAAAGAAGCCTCATGACACAGTACAAAAGTAGACCTTTCATCGTGACTAATATGAGCTGTACTGATCTAGAGAGAGAAGATGGTGATAGATATTGATGATCATGTACTTTCCAGAGGAAATAGTCAATGAAAGAGCAAGGAGTCAGTGCTCTAGTTCTCCAATTCAATGCGTTCAACACCAGAAGTTCCATTCTTTGAATGGTTTTGGCTTCGAAAACAAACTTGGGTTCTCCTACCTAACCACAAAAACCACATCATTAGGAAAAAAACAGGGAAAGAAGCAAGAAAAGCATGACCAACTTCTGAATACATCAATTTGTCACTCCAAGTTATCTTAGTGTGATCATTACCTGTAAATCTACAGATAGAGGAACTTTATTTTCCTCCATTTTGGCTGCTAGTGATAAACAAGCTACAGCTAACAATTGCAGAGCCCAAGCCTTATCCTTCTATTACGTCAAAAGTGGGAAAAAAAAAACAAAGGTAAAGATGATCAGTGCCCAAATAACAAAATGCAAAACGAAGAACACAATATCTGCACTTACAGGCAACACATAAATTGATAGGAAACGATCCAAGTAGTTAACACATAGGCAAATACTTAGTGCTCCAAAATCATGATGAGCTTGAACCTGTTGATCACAATGCAAGAAACTCGATCAGCAAACAGTCAGCAAGGACTTCATCTTCCATTAGGCATTGTAAACCAAAATCAATGCAAAAGGATATCACCAATCCGGCGTGAAAGTGAAAAATGATTGGACAATCAGAAATAACATATTGATCAAGTAAGAACAACCCAGATTCGCATAATGCAGAAAAAATCCACATTATTCGAGAAAAGAGATGATAGCCTAGAACGAAGTTTCTGGTGAAAAATCAATCAAAAGAAGTAGAAAACCAATCCCATTTCAGAGAATGAAAAGAAGAACAAAAAAGAACAACCTTTAAAATCCAATCAACAGCCTCTCTTCTAAAATTCATGTCCAAATCCCCACTCCTCAGTCGCTTTAGATAATCACCTCTTGGCAAATGCTCACTTTCTATATCAATCATTTCCTTTACTCTCTCGTCACTCAGTACAGTGAATCCCATCAAGGATTTGGATCTAAAACTATAAAAGAAAGGATCCACGTTGTGATTGTGATTGCCTTGGTGATGGCAAGAAGGGGAACACTCAAACTCATCCACGGTATCAGAATCAAAATCACCCAAACAAATGTTTGTGTTCTCTGTACATAGAAGGCTTGAGTCTTGACAATCAAGATTCTCTGCCATTCTTAAAGCCTAAAGAAGAAAATGGTCATCAAGTAGAAAGCTTTGTGATCTCACTATGAGATAAAGACCCACGTAGAAAATAAGATGAAGAGTTCGTTTGTGTGTTGGGGGCTCAGAAAAGTGTTCGTTTGAGTGACAAAGATAGGAGCTTTATGTAGTGGGAAAGGGATTTATGAAGATACATAGGGTATAATAAAACAAAGAGACGGAAGGAGGGTAGCTGTAGACTGAATCGAACATAAAATTGATACCACAGTTGAAAAGAGATTACAATGAGGCCAACCTCATTCCAACTGTCTTTTCTTTTCTTTCCTTGTTTTTTCAATCTAGTTTTCACTGTTTTTCTTTTTTTTTTTAAGACATAAACTTCTTCTATACTTCAAAAAATCTTTTAAAATAATTTAATTTTAATTATTAATTTATAACAAAATTCTTTCTATTTGACCTCGATTAAAACAACAAAACATATAATATAAATATTTATATAGAATGATTAACACTTTTAATCTGCACCACTATTTTCTTATCACATCTGTATATGAGTTTACAAGAAACAGTCTCTCTATTATATAAGAGTAAGACTGCGTACTATTAGATATTTCTGGATCTCAATTCATTACGAGATTTCAAACTAGGTGTGATGATGATGATTATGAAAATGATTAAATGTATGACTCAATTTATCTATTAAATTTAATTTAAAATACTTAAATTTGATTTAAATTTATAATTTTAAAATATTTTTTACCTATTGTACGTAATATTTTTCCTATATATTTTAATTAATTAATAAAAAACTACAGGTGCTAGGATATAAATTTTGTTATTGTTAGTGAAATTTGTTTCTTGCATTATTTTGTAAATTATAAATTAATTTTTTATAAATTTCCTTCAAGCACTTGTATTGCATTGGGCCCAAAACACAAATGCAATTGTAATATTTAAAAGGATTTTTTAGATGCAATCTTAATTAAAATAAGCAAATTTATAAAATATGAAGTATGACTATCTTATTATTAAAAATAAGATTTTAAATTATATATGGTCGTGGCCCATTTTTCTAGATGTAATCTTAATTAAGATAACTAAGAATATTAACTAACATATAGTGAAGTAATTGCCATTATCCTTCTAAGATTTATCTTGATGATTGGTTGACTTCTAAAAATTAAGATGTATGAATTATTCAATTGAATAATCTCATACAATCTATTTAGTAAATAAATTATACATAGTTCATAAAAAGAAATTCATGATACAATTCTTGCTATATTGTGATTATTTAAACAAAAACATATTGTTACTAATTAAAAATATTTGTTTTGAAAAATAATAAAAATATTAAAAATAACATTTTTGACATTATCCCTTGGACTAGTACATAATTAAAAGAAGACAATAAGATTATGCTCCCTAATTATTCTTTTATTTTCCTCTTTAATTGAGAAATTTGAAGATCAAATTTACCTTATATATAGGCTTGACAAAAATTGTTCGGCCTAATTTAAAGTCAACAAGGTCGGTCCAAGTTGACTAGAATTCAATTCAATTTAGATATAAATGTTTTTAAAAGGAGTTTTAGACTTCAAATCTAATATGGCTCGTTATCAAACATACATATTAATATAATAAAAATAAAATTAATAGTCGCCCTAAAAAACACTAATTATAATAGTATTCTTGTAGATATTAAATTATTCTCAAAATATGAGAAATATGCTTAAAGATTAGGAAATTGTAGTTAATATTTAATAGTTTCACCTATTAAATATTAAAAATTGATTAAGTATCAAAACTTACTTGCACTAATATACTACTATAATGCCTTCTTTTTTCACGTGTATTAAGTATTAACTACAATTTAATATCCATTAAATAAAGTTAAATAATAATTTTTTCAATGAATTAGTTTGATAAAATAAATAAATAAGTAAATAAATAAATAATTATTTATAAATTATTATTTATTTTCTAATAT
>JAOQMP010000210.1:2616758-2658983 GCA_027563575.1 Erythroxylum pedicellare
CAATACCCAATGTTATGCACACAGTCATGCATGAACATCAAAATATATACACATCATGCTATACATCCAATCACATCATCAATACAAACAAATTGTGGGAGAGAATATCTATAGGACCCTAATCTCCAAGGGTAAGTCCTCACAACGTTAAATCTCGAATAACTGCGAGGAGCTATGCATCATTAACGGCCTAGCCATGCTCCTATACTCATGTAGCCGTAAGACTCTCTTAATCCAAAGGGGCTACAGGGAGTCAAGCATAGGACTGCAGGGAGCCAAGCATCACTAACAGACTGACCTTCGCTCAAAACGTCAAAAGTCATAAGCATCACAAATAAGGGTCCGATCAGGAGCCAAGCATAAACTAGAATCGGCCCATAATATATCTCAATATCATAAACAAAACAACTCTCATAATCATAACCAGTGCACATCTGGTCCTGATGCATACCCATCAGTTGACACGTCCTACAGATCTTTTCTTCCCCATGGTCGAACATAGCAATACATATCAAATTATTAAGCAAGCAATTTATCAAGTAAACATTCAATTTTGCAATGACCAATGCATGTATGCAATACCTAACCCAACGTATCTACTCAGTTAGTTCAATAAAGGCTTATACTAAAACGAATACGCATTATTGTATATATGCGTTCGCTATATAAATATATATGTATCGATCGATATATATATGTATATATACACATGCATATGAATGTGGTTATGCATTGTTAAATGTTGTCATCTATACTAGCATTGAACAATATTCATTTGCTACTACAACTACGATAACAATAAGTTGGTATGAACTTCCCTAGTAACTGAACTCGTCCGTCCAAACCTTCTGATGGGGTCCTACTCTTATTATACCTATTAAATCGAAACAAAATATCTCAATCAGTGCTAATTAAGAGTTATTTGACTCAAATAACAATTTATGTTTCTTCCGAATTGCCTAAGTAGTCTATTTTTGAAATTCAAAATTTTCTCCTATTCTCACCTAAACGTTTCGTGATTTTTAATTCGCATACTGTTGAAAATCTCACTATGGTTCTTTAGAAAAAATGATCAGTATAATTTTTATAAATTTTTCACAAAAGTGACCAAACTGATCACTAGAATAATACCTTTGATGACCAGAATATTCCCTCCGATCAACGAAAACTTTTCAATATCAAAATTGAACTATTTTTAAACCAAATGAAAGCCCTTGATAAGTAGAACAATTTTCTCAATACAACACACTCAGATTCTCAACATATTTAAACGAATTGAAACCCTAACCTTTTTTTTGGTCAATCGGCAGCTGGCAACCAGACTATGGGGCTTTTGTTCCTGATGTCGAGACGAGTCAAACAGTGGTAGTAGGAACTGACAACAACCACCAGAAGTGACAGATCGACGATTGACATTTTTCGTTAGTTTTTCTCATCAATTTTAGCAATGATTCTGGTGACGATGGTAGCTGAAATAGGCATGGTTGTGACGGACTCGTCGAGAGGAAGAAATTGATATATAACATTAACTGGTTTGAGTCATCGGTAGTAAAAAATGGTTAGAGAGAGGGAATTCGTAAATAGTAACTTTTAAGAGGATTAAAACAAAATTATAAAAAATGAAGAAAAGAGGAATTATATATAAGAATTTTCTTTATATATATATACGGGAATCTTCACCAAAATGCCAGGCTCAGAATTATCCATAGAGATCCGAAAAGCCAGCAATGTGTTATTGAATAAAGATATGAGCCCAAAGACTTCAGAGTTCAGTTTGGCTAGAATGTTTGGGGCCGACGAAACTAAAGCTAATACAGAGTTGTGGGACGCATTGTAAGTAATCCTAGACTCAATGATGGTTCATTATAGGGTATCTATTGATGTTCGTTTTTTGGTACTTTGTAAGGGCTATATGCTTCTGAGTATGATGTAAATGGAAATGTCATTGTCTTCAGCTTTGGTGCTCTAGTTCTTGAAATAATAAGTGGGAAGAAGAACAGAGGATTTTCCAACCCAAATCACACCCAGAATCTTTTTGGACATGTACGGATAAATATTTGGCAAGCTTATCTGATGGTTAAGCATATGTTAGATGACTCTTATGCTGCTTCTCAAGTATGAGATGTATTCAATTAGGTTTGTTAGGCGTGCAATAACGACCTGAAGACAGGCCAAGCGTGGCATCTTTGATTGCAATGTTGTCCGGTGAAGGTTCATTGCCTAAGCCAACACAACCTATTTTTTTTTCACTGAAAGGCATGTCCCTGAAATGGAATCATCATTAGAAAAGAGCGATTTTTCATTTTTCTATATGTTAAACAGAAAGCCCTTGTGAAGCTTTTTAAACATTCTCTCTCGTATTATTGATACTATTCTGAGAGTGTCAAGCAGTGCGCAAAGCCGGAGAATGGAATCCCTCAACCTGGCCAAGAAGGGCAGGACGGATAAGCGCAACGAGGAACCTCCCCAGCCAAAGGCGTCTTACACACAGACGTCACAGGGGGTACCACAGTTACTGTTGCAGTCGAGAATGACGGATGGCCAGAGGATGCTCCAGTAGAAGTCGAAGAAGGCGACATCATGCTGGTTGCAAGAGAACGCGGGGGAGGTCTTCTCCTATCCCAGAATCTGAAATCTAAGTTGGATAAACAATGGGAGCTTGCTGTGGTAGTGAAGCTACTAGGTCGACGAGTCGGCTATAATGTTCTCATTACCCGCTTGAGGAATCTCTGGAAACTACAAGGGCCCATGAAAATTGTGGACCTCGACCATGATTTTTTCCTGGTTAAATTCCAGGAGGAAGGGTACTATCTTCACGTGCTTACAGATGGTCCTTGGGTGGTGTTTGGGCAAGTGCTAGCAGTCCAACGATGGCTTCCATTGTTCCGGCCATCCCTAGCAAAGATCACCTGTGTAGTTGTTTGGATCTGGATTTCCAATCTTCTGATTGCCCGCTACCATCCGACGATACTTACCGAGCTGGGGAACCTTATGGGCAACACTGTGAGGATAGATGAGGCTACGTTGTAGGCTCAACGTGGGAGGTTTGCCAGAATCGCCGTGGATGTCGATTTAAATGCTCCACTGAAACCCAGTGTTGACCTTGATGGTGAAACGCTGCTTATACTGTATGAAGGCCTTCCGCAAGTCTGTTACACGTGCGGTATAGTGGGAGATTCTCCTCTTGCATGTCAACGTAAACCAGCTGAGTCCGGTGATGCTCCAAAGACAAAAGACAATGATGGAGCAGGAGGAACCGAAACCAGGGAGATGATGGAGGAGACTCGGGGCATCATGGGGAAGGGACTGGTAACGGCTATGGGCCATGGACCAACGTACAGAAGCGACGCTGGCGTCCAGTGAAGGGACAGGTCCAGACACAGGACAGCAGATCACGCGGGGAAACTTCAGCAAGTGGCTCGAGATTTGTTGCGTTAATTAACGTAGACACTGGTAACGAAGGGACGTCTGGGCCCACCACACAGCCAAGGCTCGAAACTACTCCAATTGGTCTTGGACAAAGGATTGGCCTGTCCAATTGTAATGGAACCAGACTGCCTCTGGAAACATCAGGGGCGTGGATTACAGCTGACAAATCACGGAGTGCCAAGACGGGGTCCAAAGGAAAAGATGTTATGAGTTCATCGTAGACACGGGAGGGTAGGGGCCAGGCTAGCGGGAGTCAGGACTAGGCCCTCGCCACGACTCACTAAATTCGCCTCAAAACTTCGTCCATGGATAGGAACCTCGTAGTTGAAATCCTGTCCTATTCTGAAATGATATGCGATACCCAGATCATAGCGACCCAATTTTAGGGAACAGAGGAGAGACCTCAAAGTATGGAGGGGGTGGAGGAATCTGGGGAAGGAACAGGCTTACCTGACATACCACCCTCGGAACCTCCTAATATCGCGATGGACCTGACGGAGTAGGTAGAAACATCGAGACCTAGCCAGACTAAGGCCTTGCCTCCGCCCATCCCAGAAGGGGAGCCCAGCCCGGTTCAAGACGGTAGCCCGGGGGTGGATCTAATGTAGGGTACCTTTTCTTCCCTTCCTTTCTGTTATTTCGATTTTATTCTGGAATTATCAAGGAGCAGGAGGGACTAAGTTCCAAACCATCCTGCGTAATTACATTCGTAATTTCAAACTGAACATTTTGGCTTTAATGGAACCTTGGATTAGTGGGTCCCGGGCTAACGACGTTATTCTTTCTCTCGGTTATGATTTTTCCTTTAGAATAGAAGCTGAAGGTTTTTTGGGAGGTATTTGGCTTCTTTGGAAGGAGGTTTTTGATATCTCGGTCATTATTGCTCATCGACAGTTTCTTCATACTACCGTCACTTATGCGTCCCATTCTTTTGACCTTACAGTAGTTAATGCCAGTCCGCAAATGGCTTCACAGTCAAGTCTCTAGCCCATGTTAACGTGGGTTGGAGACTCTACGACCAAGCCTTGGATTGTGGGAGGAGATTTTAACGCTAAACTGGAGGTTTCGGAAAAAAAAAGGGAGGAGCTCCCTTCACCCAGGTGGTGAGTCGACGTTTTCGGGATTGAGTGCATAGGTGTGGACTCCACGATTTAGGGTTCAGTGGCTCTAAATTTACTTGGCGGAGAGGGACGGTCCAAGCTCGCCTTGATCGTGTGTTTGGGTCGCCCGACTGGCATCAACACTTCCCCAGTATTGTCAACCAGCACCTACCCTTCCTAGGGTCCGATCATCAGCCTATGCTTCTTAAATTATTTACGCCCCCACAGCGTTACCACGGTGAGCCGCCCTTTCGGTTCTAGAATGCTTGGATCACTCATTCGGGATTTCAAGAGGTGGTGGATGAGTATTGGCACCCAGCAGAGGAGACGATGAGTCGTTCCTTAGCCCAGTTCTCCAAACACCTGCAGTGCTGGAATATGCAAGTGTTTGGGAACATCTTCCATCGGAAAAGTAGCTATTAGCTAGGCTGGGCGGTATCCAACGAGCCTTGATGCACGATACTAGGGACTCACTGCTGGCCTTGGAGGACAGGCTGAGCAATGAGTTATTCCAAGTCATGTGCGAGGAGGAGCTTTTTTGGCACCAAAAAGCCTGATGTGTATGGATTTCCAAGGGCGACCGTAATACAAAGTATTACCATACGATCACCCTGGCCAAACGGAAAAAATTGGACATTGAACGACTCACTCACTCTACTGGGAACGTTGTTTCAGACCCGAAAAAGCTGAACCGTCTAGTAAAAAATTACTTTGTCCACCTTTACACTATAGATGAAGGGTTTACCTCGACTTTTCCGATCACCAGTGCCTTCCTGCCCCTTCCTGAGGCCCAGGTTCAGGAGCTTACTCTTTCTGTCCAAGAAAGTGAAATCAGGGGTGCGATTTTCGCCATGAGTCTGACCAAAGCCCCAGAGTAGATGGGTTTAACGCAGTTTTTTACCAGACCCAATAGGGGAAGGTTGGGCCGTCTGTGGTGGATTTCATACAGAAAGTTTTCGGGATGGAACGTTGGGAGCCTGACTTAAATCAAACACTTCTGGTTCTCATCCCTAAAACCCCTTTGCCGACGCAGGTCTCTCAGTTTCGACCGATCAGCCTTTGCAATGTGTGCTATAAGATTATCGTTAAAGTCGTTGTGAATCGCCTGAAAGCCCACATGGACCATTTAACGACGGCATATCAATGTAGCTTCATTCCGGGCAGACATATCACGGATAATATTATTATTGCACAGGAGGTGATCAACTCGATGAGGAAGAAGAACGGTAAAACTGGGTACCTGGCCATGAAAGTAGACCTGGAAAAAGCCTACGACAGATTTCGGTGGCAATTTATTCAGGAGACACTGATGGATATTGGGTTTCCAGAACATCTAGTCTGGGTCATTATGAAATGTGTTACAACTACCTCGCTGCAGGTTGTTTGGCAGGGCAATGTTTCAGAGCCTTTTAAGCCGTCGCGTGGTCTCAGACAGGGGGACCCCATCTCGCCTTATCTTTTTGTTCTCTACACGGAACAACTAGGCCAGCTCATTTCGGCGGAGGTGGGACGAGGGGCATGGAAACCGATCAAACTGAGTCGCATGGGACCCCCTCTATCACACCTGTTCTTTGCAAATGATCTTGTTCTTTTTACGGAAGCGTCCGATTCGCAGATGCAGGTTATAGCTAGAACCTTGGAAACTTTTTGCAAAGCGTCAGGGCAGAAAGTTAGCACGGCCAAAACTCGTCTTTTTTTTCTCGAAGACCGTTTCTCGAGAAGCAGCAAGGCGCCTTAACAACGGCCTTTAGGTTAATAGTACGAACAATCTGGGCAGGTATTTGGGGGTTCCCTTGATCCATGAGAGAACGAACAGGCACACATATCAGTACATCCTCGATTATGCTCAAAAGAAACTTGCTGGCTGGAGCGCCAGGATGTTATCCTTAGCGAGCTGGATTATGTTAACTCAGACTGTTCTTTCTGCATTGCCACTTTTCACGATGCAAACAGTTCGCCTCCCGCGGCAACTGTGCGACGACCTAGAGAAAAACATGTGCAATTTTATATAGGGCTCATCGATTGAATACCGTAAAATGGACCTGGTCAATTGGGAGGCTGTGTGTAAGCCTAAAACGGCAGGGGGGCTGGGCATTAAAAGCATTCAGTCGACTAATGATGCGATGCTGGCTAAATTAGGGTGGGATCTGATCTCTAAGCTCACCGCCCTGTGGGTCCAGATACTATGTGCCAAATATAGACTTGACCCGACTCATCTCCCCTCCACGGCCGCTAGGCCAGGGGCTTCGGTCATCTGGCAGGGGATTTCAGATACCTGGCATGTTGTCAGACAAGGTATTAAAAGGGCCCTGGGGAACGGGCGACGTATCTTATTCTGGTTGGACAACTGGGTGGAAGGATGGGGGCCCCTTATTCAGGTGGTTGCATCTCTGGTTCTTGATACTCTTTGGTTTGCTACGGTTGCAGATCTCACGGATGAAAGGGGTAATTGGCGGTGGAACGAGTTCCAAAAATACCTTCCATCTACGATGTGTCTGGAGCTGGCGAACTACTGCCCGATTGATGAAAATGTGGGAGAGGACCAAGTACTATGGGAACCAACCGCCCACGGAGGCTTCACTATGGCATCAGCTTATGAGTTAATTGAAGGACGACCCACGGCTACCAGGCTTAAGCTGTGGGAGACTATCTGGAAATGGGCAGGCCCCCAACGCATTAGGGCATTCCTTTGGCTCGTCGCTCAGCGTAAGCTCCTAACGAATCAGCAACGAGTGACTCGACACATTGCCATGGATAGCCATTGTCATTTCTGTGTGCAGGAAGACACTACTAGCCACGTGGTGCGAGATTGTCCACGGTGAAAGCTATCTGGCATAAATTCCCCCTGAAGGTGGTAGATACGGGTTTCTTCCAGCAGGATGGTGAGACGTGGCTGACTTCTAACCTCACGAAACAATTGCTGGTGTAACAGGAAGCGTGGGCCACTATTTTTGGAGTAGCTTGCTAGTTTCTTTGAAAATGGCAGAACAGTAGTTTGTTTGAGCCTGATTTTGTTTGGCCGGCTGAGGGTACCTGGGCCATTTTGGAGTAGGTGGGGTGGATCGGTTGAGCCAGGGTGATGGAACATTGTGTGTTTCCTGCTCAAGGCATACCGGTGGGTACTTTTGTGGGGTGGACCAAACCGCCTGTCGGGTGGGTCAAGGTCAATTCTGATAGTGCAGTGAGGCAAGGATACACTCAGGCAACCACTGGAGGCTTGATTAGAGATTGGCAGGGTAATTGGTGTGGGGGGTTCCAACAGAACCTCGGAAGGGGCTCGCCTACGGAGGCGGAGCTTTTGGGCGTGTTCTCAGGCCTTTTGTTGGTCTGGGACTTGGGTTATCGACAAGTTGTGGTCGAAGTTGACTCCCTTGAAGTCATTAATATTCTCTCAGACCCGTCCATTGTTCTGACATAGTTTTCCCTTTTGGTGACAGGTATTCAGGAGCTATTGCAACGAGATTGGGAGGTTCAACTCTAGCATGTCTACCGGGAAGGGAACCAATGCGCCGACGGCCTCGCCCAACTTGCTGGCTTTCTACACCCGGGCCTTCACATACTTTGGGAGCCTCTGTTTGGAGTCCAGGAGCTTCTCCGTAGAGATGCGCAAGGCGCAGTTTACCCTAGAGGGCTGATTTAAGTGTTTTGCTTTCCTTGTTTTCAAAAAAAGAAAAGAGCGAACTGTCGGCATCTAACAATGAAATCACTTTTTCCTTGTCGCAGGCGTTAGTGTAATCCTAATTCTCTAGCTTGATGAAGCAGTCAAGGTTGTTAGGATTTTTTGCCTGCTATTATGGTGGGAGTGAGTCACGTTTCATATTTTTAGGTTCAAGAAGTTAGTGACTCTGTTCAATTTTAATTCTATAAATCCTTGTACGGATGCTGCAATTTTTTAAGGAGTGAAATAAAAGTCTCCCCACTTGCTCTCTGCTATTATCTTTATTCTTTCACAGCAACCTCCTGCTGTTTTACATCAGCAGGCAGAGTAGAAGTTCATATTGCTTGGAGATTTTTAACTTTTCAATATATGAAAAGTTCCTTTTCACCCTCTAATAAATAACTATTTGAAACCAACAAGCTATGACTGGAATGGAACGTAATGTGTATAACATAAGGAATTAGCTTCCTACTGAAATATCAGCTAATTATTTTGTTTTTCATTTGGTAAAGTACCTAATGAATAGTAAATAAGTAGTCCATGTTGTGATCTTGTTTACCCTGCACGATGAGGGCTCAAGGAACCAATTCAATATGCAATATCATAAAAGTTCATCATTTATTTATTTCAACCATGGCAATTGAAGAAGATAGTGATGAGAGAACTACGAAATTTCAAAGTTTGTCCAACCTTTTTGGATAATCTGATTGTGATATCTACGCGGAGTTGTTCTTGAATAAACCGTGTAGACTGTTCTAAAAGCTAAATGCAAGGTTGAAAACAAAGTCCTGTGGTGACGTTATCAGACAGTTTCTGTATTTGCTGCTTGTTTAATTGATTGACTCGGGTCTTCCCATACACATCTCTATTGATGCACCACAAACTTTTCTAGTGAGAAACTTAAAAGGTCCATTCCACCAAGCACTTTTTTTTTTGGTTGGTTGTCTCAAAACTAAGACCAAAAGAAAATTCGCTCATACCAATCAGCAGCAGTAGAATATACTAATGCTGACACAAGATGCTTACTTTTGGGGCCTTGATGCTCATATTTTCAACTTGCACAGGATGTGATGATAATCACAAGAAAACATAGCGGTCAGGGCAAACTGTTCGGTAATCATGGGACCGCCACATTTGTTTTTTATAAATAAAACCATAATTTTCATTGACATTAAAAGAAAGCTATCTTGTCAAAGATGCCAATTCTGCTGTATATTGACCAGAGTTGGTGATTGGCAATTATATACTCTGTACGACATGTCAGTCGTCACCATTTTCCAAGACCACTATCCATTGACAATAAGAGGGATTTCGTGAGTGGAGGTAGCTTTCTTTTACAGGTACTAACATTTTCTCTTGTATATGTATACAATATGGAAACAGAACTCCAAGAGGGTGCTATTCAAATGGGGAACTTAGTTCTTCTTGTGTTTGCCATTCTGCTCTCCAGCTTAAGAGGCTTTTATACTATAGATACTCTATATCCAGGGCAATCAATGAAAGATGGAGACACCCTGATTTCAGCTGATGGAGGCTACGAGTTAGGATTTTTCAGCCCTGCAGATTCTAAAAACAGGTACTTGGGATTATGGTACAAGAAATCTCCTCAGACAATTGTATGGGTTGCTAACAGAGACATTCCAGCTTCCAACTCTCTTGGAGCGCTAAATTTCACGAGTCAAGGACTCCTGCTTATTGTTAATAACACAAATGGTATTGTTTGGCAGTCCAATACAACAAGAGCTGCACAAAGCCCCATCGCGCACTTGTTGGATTCAGGTAATCTTATTGTAAGGGAAGGAAATGATAGTGCAGCACAAAACTTTCTGTGGCAGGGTTTTGATTATCCTTGTGATACGATCCTACCAGGACTTAAAATTGGCAGAAACTTAGTTACTGATCATGATTGGTTTCTGCAATCTTGGAAGAGCACAGAAGATCCTGGCAGAGGTCAATATTTCGTGGCCATAGACGTCCATGGCTATCCACAAGTATTTATAAGGAATGGACTTAAAGTAATGTTTAGAGCAGGTTCGTGGGATGGCCTACGCCTCACCGGAGTTCCTCGGCTAATGTCTACTTCAACTTTTACATTTGAATTTGTGATGAAAGAGTCTGAAATCTTTTTCAAGTTTGAACTAAATAGTACAGATTATCAGAGGTATACGTTAAACCCCTCAGGACTTCTACAGCGCTTCACATGGAGTGAAAGAACAAATGACTGGGTGATTTTTGCTACGACTCAGGCTGATCAATGTGACTTTTATGGCTTGTGTGGGGCAAATTCAAGCTGCAACATCAACAACCATCCTGTATGTTCATGCTTGAAGGGCTTCTTGCCAAATTCTCCAAATGATTGGGGTTCACAAAGTTGGTCCGAAGGGTGTGGTCGAAGAACTCCTTTGTCCTGCAATGATACGGATGGCTTTGTGAGGCTAACAAACATTAAATTACCAGACACATCTTCTTGCCGGTTCAACAAGAGCATTGATCTTATGGCATGTAAGAGCCTGTGCTTGAAAAACTGCTCTTGCAGTGCTTATTCTAGTTTAGATATCAGCCACGGTGGAAGTGGCTGCCTGCTTTGGTTTGGAAACCTGAGTGACCTAAGAGTATCGATCGAAGGGGGGCAAGACCTATACGTACGTGTAGCTGCATCAGAATTAGGTACGTCATTCTTTTACTCATCCTAGGATAAAGAATTTCTAGATTAATAAAGAACAAGATATCAGTAACAACAAAGGTCTATGCCTGAGATTTATGCTTCCAGTTTGTTATTTTAACTGCTTTGGTAGAGAGAACAGGGAAAGAGTATGTAAATTTTTCTGCTTACAACAAGGTACCATCAGATTCTACAAACACTAATAATGCAGCTGATTTAAACTCTTCTGTCCATTTCAAAATGGCATAATGTAATGTAGGCTCGTCGAGAAATAGGATAAATAGAGGACGAAACTGACAAGGGTATCTGGCCAAGCTTTGCTGCGTTGTGCAACTTATCTTCATGCTTTTTAACTTCGGTAGTTAATACAACTTTCCTTTATAATTTCTTGAACCATGTCCACCAACCATAAGTCCATGCTTTCAGATGAAAATGAACCCTCCAGCAAGAAGAAGCGAGCAGAAATAATTGCAGGAACCGTCTTGTCGGCCTTGACCTTGCTTATACTAGGGATGATCTGTTACGTGTGGAGAAGGAATGTCAGGCGACATGGTAAGCTGATACCAACATAAGTATTCAAAACTGAAGACTTACCTAAATAAAAAAATTAAAAAAAAAACTGAAGACCTACCTAGCATCTGATGCTTGACACAGGGTGTTGAGCTGTCGATATCATTCTATGATAAGAAGCTTTAAGCTTGAACAGCATGCCTGGTTATTTATTCAGTGATTCATACATCATGTTGATCACTTCTGTTACTTTTCTTGCCCATTTCAGTTCTAGCGAAAGAAAATAATGGAGAGACTGACAACTCTGAACGCAGAAAAGAGGATATGGAATTACCTATATTCAATATGACCACAATAATAGATGCCACTGATAAGTTTTCAATAGAAAACAAACTGGGAGAGGGTGGTTTTGGACCTGTATACAAGGTAATCAAAAGGCTTGCAATTGTTGTAAGATGCCTCTCTATTTACACTCTTAACAATTTGTATTAATGATTACATAGGGCACCCTGATAGAGGGGCAAGAAATTGCTGTCAAGAGGCTTTCACAGAGTTCTGGGCAAGGTTTGAACGAGTTCAAAAATGAAGTTATATTGATTTCTAAACTTCAACATCGCAACCTTGTGAAGCTTCTCGGTTGTTGCATTCATGAAGATGAAAGAATGCTGATCTATGAATATATGCCCAACAAAAGCTTGGACTCCTTTATCTTCGGTTTGATCCTGTTCAGAGTAAATGTTTCTGCTCCTGAATTCCGTAGATATGAAACTAAAATGAATGAACATTGCAACAGATCAAACCAGAAGCACATTGCTGGACTGGAAAAAACGAGACCAGATTATTTGCGGGATTGCTCGAGGACTTCTATACCTTCATCAAGATTCCAGATTGAGGATCATCCATAGAGATCTCAAAGCCAGCAACATTTTATTGGACAATCAAATGAACCCTAAGATTTCTGACTTTGGGCTTGCAAGAACATTTGGTGCAGATCAAACTCAGGCAAACACTAATAGAGTTGTTGGAACATTGTGGGTATCCCTAAACTTGTTAGCATCAATGTCATTTTAGTTTTCAGAACATTTCTAGGCAATGATACTTCTTCAGTGGTTATATGTCTCCTGAGTATGCAGTGGATGGAATATTCTCAGTAAAATCTGATGTCTTTAGTTTCGGAGTCTTGGTTCTGGAGATCGTGAGTGGAAGGAGAAACAGAGGATTTTGTCACCCAGGCCATGATCTTAACCTCCTTGGTCATGTAAGTATTTAGAGTAAGATCATATTCTTTAACCTGGACATCGTTTAGTTATCAAGTCCAAAATACTAACCATGATTCTGACATTTTCAGGCATGGATGTTGTGGAATGAAGGCACACCAATGGACCTGCTTGATAAATGTTTTGTTGACTCGGCCAATCTGGCAGAAGTTATAAGATGCATACATGTGGCCCTATTGTGTGTTCAACAACGACCTGAAGATAGGCCAAATATGTCAACTGTGGTTTTGATGTTGGGCAGTGAAAATCCGTTGCCTGAACCTAAGCAGCCTGGATTTTTTACAGGAAGGAATCCAGCTGAATCAGATTCTTCAAACAAGCAGGAATCTTTATCTACCAACGAAATCACTATGACATTGTTGATACCGCGGTAGCCTCAGGATCCGAAGGAGAAAAATTCCTCATCATAGCAAAGCTGAGTCTTTAGGAATTGCATGTGCATGTCATTAGTTATGCTTCAACAAATACAACTCCCAAGTCCTTAAATATTATGAATCTCTGTAATTGATCAATGGATTTGATTAGCATGCATGATGTGAAGAAACAAATTCTGTTTCAGGCACTATCTGATGAGTATATTGTTCCTTACCACCAATACTTGAATAATTACTCTAAGAATTGTTCTCATCTCAGTCAACTCATCGGATATAAATGAGCATCTGGTCAGTGATTTTAGTCCAGCACGTCTAAGAATTTAATGATGCTGAACTATGAAAAAGCAAGATGCGGGAAATCTTGGCTAATTTCCAGGAGTTATTTGCACATCCATGAAAAGAAAAACTGAACACAAAACCTCTGGAAGAGAAGATTTTACCCAATTTATATTCATCCTCGAAACTTTGCAACTGGACATGTTGGATCTTTTAAATTTCTTGGGTATATATTGATTAAGTTCTTTGGAACTCCAAGGTCTTTTAAATTGATTTGAGTCCTATCTTGTAATTTCTTCTGCTTCCTATTCTGCTTACAGCTATGCCACTACTTAGGGTAGGAATTAGTTTCCGTATCATTTTCAAGGTAAACATCTGCCAATGGAGGAGAAATTTCAAACGACAAGGTGAGTAAATAAAGCAAGATGGACAAGTGTACAAATTAAGCAGTGGTCAGTGGCGATTTGTAAAGTAGTCCTCCAAAATTAATCAGAATAAAAAGGAGAATTTACCTGAGTAAACTATTGAAGAGCAATGTATAGCAATCTTAGTGATTATAAAACCAATCTTAAAACAAGGACAGGTTACAGGTTAATTTCAAATATATTGATTTCACAAGTTTAAATCCGGTTAGGCAAGAGAAGATAAATAAATATTCTAAAAGTTGGCAAGTGATATAGATCGCCTACCTTTGACTTATTCCCCATCCCCTCTCCCCCTCCCGGCCTCCAACCATTGGATTCTTTTGAATTAACTTAACCAATATCTGTTGAATTAGGTGGATAACCCTAAAATAATCCTAGTCTCTTCTCCTCCTTTCTCCTCTCCCCAAAAGCCCGACTGCCAGAACTATTTTTCTAAGCCATGATGGAACAAACGAATCATATTAAAAAGATCGATCAATGCATTCACCTAATTTCACAATTTCAGTATTGGTGGAATTTGAAAACTCCCTTCCTCTCAGAACGTATGGAAGACATTATTTTTGTAAGAAAAGGGTCGTAATCACTTTATTCTCGTCAATTTTCCGATTAACTTGGATCAATGGTAATTAAACTATTTTTGTACTAAATAATAAGGTTGTGATTTTAATTGCTTAAAATGTAAATTTGCGTTATTAAGGAGAATATCTCTCCAACAATTTGATGGCAATTAATTAAGTTAAATGTTGGTTAAAACAAATTCAGTTGCTCCTAGATTTACTAATGGATAATCTTGTTGTACCAGATTTTGTATATTTCTCTATAATCTACTTAAATATTCCTGAGTTTGTTATATTCATTGAGTATAAATAGTTTACAACTCAGGTACCGGAATGCTGGAATTATGCCCATGACCCAATAGTTATGTAATAGGATGAACACTTTTAGTTTTGTAATTATTAATTTTGATTAATAACATGACAAATGATTTTATTATCATATTACATTTATTGTTTTTTTTAATATGATAAGTCCTTGATTAAATTTATACACTTGCCATCATAATAGAGATTATGATAATGAGAGTCAAGTATTTAGGATTTACTCTAAAAATGTTCTTGATCATAGGATCATCAAATAAGAACTTTAATGATCCAGTTAGATCAATATATATGTAATAGTATTTATTAGATAGATATTGGTAGATCTCATTTACTAAGTTACATATATAGATAATGCATATGGAGATATGATCATTAAACTGACCAAACTGAGAATTCCCTATGGTTAATATTACCTATGAACTGTCAAGTGAGATATTCTTATAAGGATTTAAATGTATATTTTTCCTTTGACCTGAGATCATCATAGTAATTAATAGATCACTTATTATATTTTGATGTCGGATAACTAGTGTGTAAAAATGCTAGTTGAATGATCATTGGATATAATTAAATACTTATCTGATTAGTGGTGAGTCAAGATGAGATCTATCAACTCTAGGTAATGAGTTTGAACTCTATATTGTCATTGATCTTAATAGTTGTTTCAAGAGCTTATCCAGGGCGATTGGATGAGTCAGGAAAAGGAGTTTTCTAAGTTATTCACCAATCATTAATGATCGACATGTAATATAGTTGGCTATCTAATAAGGTTTGACAGTTAAACCATACTTTAGGATAATCTGGAGTTATAATGATGGAAGGTAATTATACATTATCCTTAACTAGGTTCCATCTTTGTAAAGTTGTTACTTCACGCTATCCGGTCGTTGAGGAGTATTGTTAGACGTCAACCTTGATTAGTAATTAATTAGATTAATTATTACCGACTTAGTGATGAACCTATGTAGTCACACACTTACGAGTGTAATATTTCCCGTTTATGATTATTTAATTTATTATGAGATAATTTATTAAATAATTTATATGACATATTATTATATTTTTTGCTAGCACAGAAAATATAATTAATATTGCTCATTCTCTTGTGCAAAATAAATTAATAAAATAAAATAGTTTTATTTTATTTTATTTTATAAATAATAATATTTTATTTTTAAATAAAGAAAGAAAATAAAAGAAGGAGTTGGCATTTTGGACTTGGTGGTTTTGTTTTTTGGTTTTAACAGTTAAAACCAAACCAAAATGAAACGTTGTAAGTGTAAAAGGTGTGTGTTGGTCTTTTGGTTAAAAAAGAGACACTGTGCAAATAAGGATGAGAGAGTTAACCAAAAATACACTGAGACATGTTCTGTTCATTTTTTGTGTGGTGATATATAACAAAGAGATATCTTTGTTTGTTTTTTAAGCAAAGTGCTTGGAGACCAAAAGTGAGAGCAAAAGAAAACATAGAGATTATTGTTTTCGATTTTGTGTTGTACGGAAGTCATAAAACGAAGACAAGAGAAAATTAGAGGAAATTATTTTTCCATATTTGAAGAAAGGGTTCTTCAAATTCACCACAGTCATATCAAATGTTGAAAGCAGGACATATTTTTCGGTGTGGAGTACATAGAGACTTCGTATTTTCGAAGTTCCGTATCAAGTAATCGTCACTTTCCAGGTATTTATCGTATACCTATTCTTATTATTAGTATGTTGTTAAACGCAATTGATAGTATATGATTGCAATTTTTTGTTTCCGCTGCGTATGCGATCCTTCAGGGTGCAGTCCAAAAGAACTCAACTGGTGAGTGTCTCTGCAGGTAGCCTACTTTATAGCTCGGGATGTCGGTGATAAAAATATGAACTTAGATGACAAAATTGTGGGCTTAATTCACTTATTAATATGCTTGTTAAAATTTTGTTTATATTATGTTTTTAGTGTTAAAAGTTTTTTTTCAAATTAATTAGTTCTAGTTTCTAATTAAACCCACCTTCTCATCTTTACATGTATGTGGTAAGGTTTTTGGTCTACTATACTTTCTTATTAGATGAGGCTATAAGTTGAATGATTTCAACAATTAAGTTATGCAAAATTAATTGGAGAACATCTTGATTGAAATCAATAATTGAATGTGAAATTTTGGAGGATATGTAGTAAAATGATTGACGAGAAAACTTTCAGCCCCTACCAATTTCGTTTTTGCTGTTTTTAAATATTTAATGTGATTTTTCTACATCTCATTATATATTTGCTGATTTTATAAGTCTCAAGGGTTAAAAGTTGAACGCCTAAAACATCTTTAAAAAGAAGAAATACAAAAACTACTCATTCTAATTTATTACGCAGATGGCTGTGTAGCACATATATTTTGTGTAAATTGCTTGATAATGATTAATTTATGCCATGGAACTAGTTGCCTATACTTGGTTTATTGGGTATGTTTAGAGAGTTATTTAAATGCTATAATGCAATTAGAAAATCTGCTGAAATTAATCTCCCAAAGCTGGAATTTTTAGAAATATGCAACTTCAATATGAAAGTGTTATTCTTGGACTGTTCATGCAATCAGATTTTAGAGCTTTCTTTTTACTACTATTTTCTTGAATTCTCAACATGATTTTGACATACGTTTGAGTTTAATATGCCTGAAAATTCTAGTAAAAGATGATGAGATTCATGAGATTAAATGAACTTGACAGAAGCAATCTTGAATGTCTGAAGAATCTGAATTTTAGTTGTTTGCACTTTGTTTTTGAATTGTACATTATGTTACGATTTTTTGAAGTTTTAACATGATTTTAGCTTGATTTAAGTGCCAAACACATGATAGATGATAGCTCACGTGTTGGGTTATTAAAGGGATTTAAGTATAATACAATCTTTAAATTTTAATGAGGTGAAACTAATGAATTACATGTTGTTTTAGTGTGCAATTTTCAGATCTGATTTGAGGGGTTTCATGATCATAATTTTTTGATTTAAGTGGATTAAATATGGTAAATAACATGGTACAAGTTATGCATGAGTTTGAGTTAAATTAAACATTAAATTATAGGCGTTTCACCTTGTTTTTGTGGGCTGAATTTTTATAAACGAATTTTACTTTGTTTAGAATTATAATTGCATATATTTACTTGATTAATACTCTCATTTGCATCTAAAATGAATTTTAATAAACAACATTGTCCTTGTGAGATCGACTCTTATTTCACCTTATACTAAAGTTGTTAATTAATTAATGGTAGAAATAAGATATTAATTTGTATGCTTGACGACATATATCAAATTTTGGCGCCATTGTCGGGAAAAGTTGTTTAGTTTGTTAAATCCTAAATTGAGTTTTTCTTAGTTCTAATTCCTTATGTTCATGTTGGTCCTTACTCACCTAGCAAGACGAGTTTTAAAACGCTTAAGAACAAATTTGAAGGAATATGAATTATATGAATCTGCATATTGTGAAAATTTTACTATGTTTTGAGTATTCACATTTTTTATTCTTTTTCAGGATTTGCATGAAATTGCGAAGTGGTAGAATCATAGGTGAGGGTACAGAGGAACGCTTGAGAAAGTTATTTAAGGAGTAAGAATTTCAAGATCATCTGTATGACAAAATGGCTTCTTTGAAGTAGCTTTCTCAACCAAATTTAGACGATCAACCTCTGTGTATAGTCTTTACTTCCTTGGAAAGACCTTCAAAACTTAATTCTGGTTTCCTTAATTTATTGCTTAAATTTTATGGTCGTGCAAGTGAAGGCCCTCATATGCATTTAAAAGAATTTCTAGTTGTTTGTTCTACTATGAGGCCTGAGGGGGTGGATGATGAACAAGTAAAACTTTGTGCTTTTCCTTTCTCTCTACAAAACTTAGCTAAAGACTGGTTATACTATATTCCCCCTCAAGCCATTGCTACTTGGGCTCAATTGCACCAATCTTTTCTTGAAAAATTCTTTCCTGCAAGTAGGATTAGACCAATAAGGAAGGAAATTTATGGAATTAGACAAAATATTTATGAGTCATTATATGAGTACTAGGAAAGGTTTAAGAGACTTTGTGGTAGCTGGCCCAATCATCAAATTAGTGACTAGTTATTGATTCACTATTTTTATAAAGGCTTAGGCTCAAACGATAGAAGCATGATAGATGCTACAAGTGGTGGGGCATTGCTTGATAAGACTCTTGAAGCAGCTAAAACCTTAATCTCCAACATGGCTAAAAATTCATGACAATTTGGAACTAGGAATGAAGTAGGCCAGGCTAAGACAGTGAATGATCTTGAAATGCATTTTATTCAAGATCAGCTTAAACAGAATGCTGAACAAGGTGCTAACTTAACCACTCTTATGTTTAAGCTAGTTACAGGTGGTGTTTTGCATGTTCGTGCTTGTGGGATTTGTTATGGTTTTTCTCATGCAACTGATGTTTGTCTTACTTTGTAGGTTCAAGATGTTAATGTAATTGGTGGTTTTCATGGCCAAGCCAACAGAAAGTACGATCCATTCTCAAACATATATGATGAGGGTTGGATAGATCACCTGAATTTGAGATATGGACCTAAGACAAACCCCTAACCTATAATGCCAACCAGAACAACCCTCAACCTTATGTTTCTAATCCATCACAAAATCAATCTTTTAGCCCATCATTTGAAGAAATGGTCAAACAACTCACTAACCAAATTGTTCATGTTCATACCCAGGGTGTTGACTACTAAAAGAAAACTGATGTTCACCTTCAGTATTTAGACACTCAAATAGGATAGATTAGCCCCACTTTGAGTAATATTAAGGCCCAACTTTCCTGGAGACTTCCATCTCAATCCGTACCCAACTCGAAAGAAAATGTTAGTGTCATCATGCTTAGGAGTGGTAAGGATTTAGTGAATCTGAAAGGGGACAAAAGAAACAAAAGTGAGACTGAGGAAGAGAGAGAGATGACCACAAGGGTTAGAAATGAGGTTAAGGAGCAAGAAAAGAAAGATGAGTCACATTCTGCTACTAATGATTATGTTCTTAGCAAATTTTGTGATGTTCTTCCATTTCGTTCTTGGTTTACCAAGACAAAGAAGGAAGAAGTAGAAAGAGAAATCCTTGAAACTTTCAAAAAAGTAGAGGTAAACATACCTCTTTTTGATGCCATCAAGCAAGCTCCAAGCTATGCTAAGTTTTTAAAGGAACTTTGCACTGATAAAAGGCACTTTAAGGAGAATGAAAAGGTATGTACAGGGGAGAACGTATCTGCGGTCATGCTAAAGGAAAATAACTCTGAAGTGTAAGGATCTTGGTATGTTTTCTATTCCTTGCAAGATAGGAAATATTCAGTTTGAAAGATGCAGGCTAGACTTAGGTGCTTTGATTAATGTCATGCCTAGAAGTATATATGATGCTCTTAATTTAGGTCTTTTGAAAAATACTAGTTTGATACTTCAACTAGTTGATAAGTCTAATGTATATCCTGTTGGTGTGCTTGAAGATGTACTAGTGCAGGTTCACGACCTTGTGTTCCTGGCTAATTTTGAGTCCCTGATATTGGCGAGAAGTTTGAATTGTCCAAAGATGTTTCGCTGCTATTTGTTTAACCATTTCTTAGTACTGCCAAGATAAAGATTGATGTCTATAAGGGTGATTTATCCATGGAATTTGATGGAGAAGTTGTTAGTTTTAATATCGTTGATGTTATGTGATACCTTGTTGAAACTAACAGTTTTTGCTCTATAGATTCCATTGATTTTATTGGTGAAATTGTGCAAGAAATGTTTGAATTTGATATGGTTGCAAGTGACAATACTGAAAGAATAAAGGTGGATTATACTGTATGTGATGCGACTGTAGCTCACAGTTCCTTTCTAAAGGTACCATCTCTGTTTTCTATCCCTACATTACCTATGTCTGCTTCCAGGTTAGTACCCTTTATTCTGCAAACCCCTTCAGTGGAATTAAAACCCCTTCCTTGTAATTTGAAATATGCATTTCTTGGTGAAAATGAAACCTTACCTGTGATCATTTCAAGTTCTTTATCACCTTCCCAGGAAGACATCTCTTACAAGTTCTTCGAAACCATAAGCTAGCCGTAGGTTGGACAATTGTGGACATAAAAGGAATTAGCCCTAGTTTGTGTATACATAGAATCCTTTTGGAAGAAGATGCAAAACCAATAATAGAGGCACAACGTAGGTTGAATCCCCCACTGATAGATATCATACAAAAGGAAATAATAAAGTGGTATGATGAAGGCATAATATATCCCATATCTGATTCCAAGTGGGTCAGTCCCATTCATATCGTGCCCAAGAAAACTGGACTAACTGTCTTAGAGAATCAAAGGGGTGAACTTCTCCCAACTAGAGTGTCAAATGGGTGGAGAGTGCGTATAGACTACCAAAAGTTGAACTAAGTGACTAGGTAAGATCATTTCCCGCTACCCTTCATTAACCAAATGTTAGAAAAGCTTGCAGGAAAATCACATTTTTTTTCTTAGATGGGTACTCAGGGTATACACAAGTTGCCATAGCTCCTAAAGATAAGGAGAAAACTACTTTCACTTACCCTTTCGGTACTTGTACATTTAGAAGAATGCCATTTGGAATTTGTAATGCCCCTGGAACTTTTTAACGTTGCATGATGAGTATATTTTCTGATTTTCTTATAATGGAAGTATTTATGGATGACTTTACTGTGTTTCGCAATTCTTTTGATGCATGTTTCCATAACTTTTCTTTTGTTTTGCCACGTTGCATTGTCATAAACCTAGTTTTGAATTATGAAAATTGTCATTTTATAGTAGAACAAGGTGTAATTCTAGGACGTGTCATTAGTTCCAAAGGTTTGGAAGTTAACAAAGCAAAGATAGAAGTCATAACTTCTTTTCCTTACCCTACTCATGTTAGAGAAATAAGATCTTTTCTAGGGCATGTAGGCTTTTACTGGCATTTTATCAAAGATGTTTTGAAAATTGCATCTCTTTTATGTGCATTGTTGACTAAGGATACAAGTTTTGTGTTTGACGATAAGTGTGAAAAGGCTTTTAACTTGCTTAAAGAGAAGCTAACCTCTTTCCCATTCCCCTGATTGGAACTTTCCATTTGAAATTGTATATGAAGTAAGTAACAAAGCAATAGGCGTTATGCTAGGACAGAGAAAAGACAAAGAGCCTTATGTCAGATACTATGCATCTAGATCCTTGGACCCTACTCGGTGTAATTACAGTACAATAGAAAAGGATTTGTTTGCCATAGTGTTTGCATTATAGAAATTCATATCGTACTTACTAAGGACCAAAGTGATTGTTTTTTTGACCATGCTGCACTTAAATGCCTGCTTTAGAAAAGAGAGTCGAAGCCTAGGCTGTTGAGATGGATGCTTTTGATACAAGAATTCAACTTATAAATTAGAGATAAGAAGGGTGTGGAGAACTTAGTAGTTGACCATTTAAGCAGAATAGTACCTAAAGAGGATTGGCCTTTAATTGCTTAATTTTTTCCAGATGAGCAACTTTATTCATTGATACATGATTATGTGCCTTGGTATGCTGATATTTGTAACTATTTAGTTGCTAAGTATCTTCCAAATGATCTCACAAGAGCTCAAAAGGGCCTACACTAAACAAAGATGCTAATTTTTTTGCAGGACATGTGAACAATGCCAAAAGACGAGAAATATGTCTCAGAAACAAGAAATGCCACAGACTAGTATCATGGTTTGTGAGGTATTTGATATATGGGACATTGACTTTATGGGCCCTTTTTCTTCATCTTTCGATAACATTTACATATTGCTTGTTGTAAACTATGTTTCTAAGTGGGTAGAGGACATCACCACTAAGCTAAATGATGCCAAAACTATGATCAATTTCCTTAAGAGTCATATTTTAAACCAGTTTGGTATTCCCAAAGCTATAATTAGTGACTGTAGCACACACTTTTATAACAAGACTTTAAGAGCTTTGATGGACAAATACCATGTCACTCATCGTGTTGCTACAACATATCATCCATAGACTAGTGGACAAGTTGGGGTGTCTAATAGGGAAATAAAATCTATCTTGGAGAAAATGGTGAAACTTGATAGAAAGGTCTAGAGCAATCATTTAGACGATGCTCTATGGGCCTCCAAGAATGCATATAATACTCCAATAGGTATGTCACCCTATAGGTTGGTCTTTGGGAAAGCTTGTCACTTACCAGTTGAGATTGAGTATAAGTCATATTGGGCAGTGAAACAATGCAATTTAGATTATGAGTTGGCTGGAAAAGAAAATCAGTTACAGTTGTAAGAACTAGAGTAACTACGGTTGGAAGCATATACAAATGCTAGGATTTATAAAGAAAAGGTCAAGGCCTTTCATGATATGAAGCTAGCTAGGAAATCATTCTCTATTAGGCAAAAAGTGCTTTTGTTTAATTGAAAGCTTAAATTGTCTCCTAGAAAGCTACAATCTCAATGTTAGGTCTTTTTGTTGTCATTAACATGTTTTTGCATGATGCATTAGAAGTGTGCAACTTAACAACTAATAAAATTTTTAAAGTCAATGGGCATAGACTCAAACCATTTTATGATCATGCTCAGGTTATGCTAGTGGAGGAGATTTTGCTTGAAGAATCGTGAAGTCTTTAGTACATCAAGCTAACGATGTAAACCAACGACACCACTTGAGAGGCAACCTAAGATGAAATAATAAAACAAATTTGCATTTCTTTATCCTTTTCTTTTTAATTTCAGTTTTTCCATCACTCTGTATCTATTTCAATTTTTGCTTATGTTAGACCATGAGATTTTGTTAGCATGGATTTGATGTTAGCCTGCATGTTTCTGCATTGTTGGACATTTTGATCTAGCTTAGACATTTCTTTTCTATAATGAAATGGTCTGATTTGGTTTGCTATAGTGACATGATGATGTGTGTTGTTGTTAACCTAACTTTATATCATTGTAGACTTGCTACTTATTGATTTTGTCTTTTAGTTTCTCATAATGTCGATATTACATTGAGGACAATTTAAGAACTAAGTGTGGGGTGTGGCTAGAAGCAAGAATTTTGTGGTTATTGAAGTGTTTGTGCATAAGTGACTCATGATTGTCGATTGTTCTCAAATCAGTTAAAAAAACACAAAAAAAGATTTTTCATGTATAATTGTTTGCATTTGCTTGCATTTTGTGATTGTTTTCATTCATTTAGGTCAATCAGCTCAAAGTCTTTGGCAAGAGAACTAACTAAATGTGACTAGATAGAAATTCTAATCTAACCTGTTTTCAAACTAAAAATGTTCTTCATGAAATAAATTGTGTTTTTAAGAATAAACACCATTTTAAGTGCTAAGTAAGCTTGCTTACCCTAGGCAAGTAAGTACTTTCATTTTATAGGTACTTTAAAATGAACTTTACATGTGACTAAATGGATAGACCAAAAAGCCAGCGAGGTAGCCTATATGACTGACACATCTACATCAGTCTCTTGAGTGTATATATTGTGCTCTTCTATGGGATGTCTCTCTTGACCTTGCCTTGGTACTCTTTGAGATTGCACATTTGGTTCACACAATAACATGATAATGATAAGTCATTAATTTGTTTTAACCTACATATCCAACAACCACCTAATACTTTATTTTATCCTTTTGTTACCCTATTTGAGCCTAATAACCTATTTCTTCTAATTTTATCCACATTACAAGCTAAATCCTAACTTTTATGCCCTATCTTTTCCTTAAACTATGGAACGTGAAGTTTTAACATGAGTGATTAGAAAAGGAGTAAGAGGTACATATGTTTAAAGTCCCGGTGCTGTTAGTATTGTGAATGAAGTATTATGATTTATCATTTGCATTGTCATCGTAGTCATGTGCTTTATTTTACATTTATCTTCATTTTACTTTGTTATTTTCAAAAGAAAAACAAAAACAAAAACAAAAAAATGAGAGAAAAATATGAAAAAAGTATGAATTTCAAGTTCGTTTGTTCTTATAAATCTACTTCATGTTTGTCATTTGTTGTATTTGTTCACACAATGTGTTTTCATTCACTTCATTTTGGTGAAGAAGAGGTTTGGATATGTTTGAGAGTTAAGCCAAAGGGGAAATTGATATTATTTGATGGTGGATAATTTTTCATGTGAATTTGAGGAGTATGGAAGGAAGTTGTTGTTTTACAATGATTATGAGATGGAGATGCATGGTTGATGCTTTCTCTCACGTTTTGAAGTTTCTTTATACTTCACGTGTTCTTGGCATTTTAGTCCACATTCCTAAATGTTTTCCTACCATTACCCTAAGCCTCATTATAACCCTCTAAAGTCCACTAATTTGTGTTGTGTGTTGTCCCATATCTAGTAGTAGAGAATTGAGTCGATATGCAAGTCCGTAGATGAGTCTCTTATTAGGTTTAAGCTTTTGAGTGGAACACATAACTCAAAACACTATGAGTGTTGAGTGCATAAGAACATATCCTTGTGAGAGTCTATCTATAAAAATCACTTCATTCTAATGCTAATTAACCACTTATAATATGTAAACGAACCTTGCTTACATGTTAAGAATTTCGATGGTTTAGTTAGTTCTTGTGGGTGGTGTGACGTCTCCAACTCAAGTGTTTTGGTTGTTTTCTTTGCTAACATAAAATTTGGTTTAATTTCTACTTGGTTCTTTTAGTTTATTTGTCTTGTCCATGAATTTGAGGTGGATTAATGCATCTAGTTTAAATGTTTTGTCAAGCATGTTGTGTTCTTCTCCTGTTTAGTCGTGTGTTTCTTTGATCAAGGAGAATAAAAAAGCTAAGTGCAGAGGAATTTGGTAAGTGCAAAATATTATATCTTTTATTCTTCTAAACTTGGTCCATTTAATTATTTTTATCACACATTTGAGCATGATTATTCATATTTTATTATTTAAGGCCTAAATTATTTCTTCTAAATTTTCCTATAATAATGAGCTTCAGTTGAAATGTTTTTATTGTAGTTTAATGGACTGATGCAACTAGAGAACACCACAAGAAGAAAACGCAGAACAACAGAAATAAAAGGCAACCCTAGAAGATGAGGAAAGCTTCAAAACTACAGTTCAAATAGGGGAGCTTAAGTAGAAAATGCAGGAGTAAAAGGCAGCCAATAGTCCTGTAAAATGAGGCAAAACGACAACATCCAAGAAGCAAAATGTGACAGACCAACAAGGTTAATAGCTGGACAAGAGAGCATTAAAACAACAGCGTAGAGAGAAGATGGTCAAAATGAAAGAAACAAAGCAGAAAAAGAAAACGACAATAGTACAGGAGAGCATAAACGTAAGGGTACAGTCTAAGAGATAAAACGCACATCAGTCCAAAGTAAAACTCAGCAGCAGCAGTCCAAAGTAAAACTCAGCGCAATAGTAGACGACAGTAACCAAAACGTAGTTCAGAAATAGCAAAATCCTGAAGCAACAAAAAACACAAGGGTCAGCAGATGAAGAGAAAAAGAAATGAACAATAATTGAGAGAAGAAATAAAAATGCAACAGCTGGTAAATAAAGTAAAACATAAAAGTTTCAGGAAGAGACCCGACATTCTTTCTTCAAAATGGAGGAGTTAAGAGGAAGCTTATTAAAGATGCATAAAAGTGTGGCTTTTGGGTTGTTTTCGGTAGCCAACAAAAAGAAACGACATCAATGGAAATAGGGGATCAAGCATATCACTTGCAATTGAGAGTAAAATACAACTTGAGAGCTATAGGTGAAGAAGGCCAGTGTAGGGAGGTGTTTGGGTGGAACGAGAGATATAAAACCATCATAATTGAGCTGGGTCAAGACCTTTACAGGAGGATTTCACGTTTCGAGCTATCAGGTCAAAGTGATTGTTGATTTGTTAAGGTCGGGCTATCAATCGAATGAGTCTCCCTTACTCTTACTCTCTTTGTTTCTAGTTTTTTAAAATTTAATTTGCTTAAAAAATTTTAGAATTTCAATTTAGTTCTTTGTTTGGATAGTTTAAGACAATCATTTTCAACTTAATTATAACATTATGAGTATTTCAGTACTTGTGTAATGCTTAAGTCAATTTACTTACGATTAATGTTCTTATAGAATTAAGAGACGCCTTGATATATTTGAATGTGAATTGATTGCTATCGCTTTCTCTTTAGTCCATAATTCCCATTGATTTTAGCGAGTTGAGTAGCAACTATTAAATTGTTAGTTGCTCAAAGGGCTCAGATTTAAATAGAGTGTTGCATGATCTAAGAATTTTGCTAGCTGGTTAGTTGAAATTCTTAGGGCTAATGATATCTTTTTGGAAAGAATTGCATTAATCAATTTAGAGTCGGGCTAGTTCGGTTCTAAATTAGTAAAGGGAGATAGGGAGAACTCAGTTAGTGAGCATCTCTACAGTTAGCCTACTTTATAGCTCAAGATGTAGGTGATAAAAATCTGAACTTAGATAACTAAATTTATGGGCTTAATGTATGCTTGATCACTTGTTAATATGCTTGTTAAAATTTTGTTTATATTATGTTTTTAGTGTTAAAAGTTTTTGTTCTGATTAATTAGTTCTAGTTTTCGATTGAACCCCCTTTCTCATCTTTACGTATGTGTGGTAAGGTTTTTGATCTACCATGCTTTCTTATTAGATGAGGCCACAAGTTGAAGGATTTCAACGACTACGTTGTGTAAAATTAATTGGAGAACATCTTGATTAAAATCAGTAAATGAATCTGGGATTTTGGAGGATATGTAGTACAATGATTGACGAGAAAACTTCCAGCCCCTACCAAATCCATTTCAGTTGTGTTTAAATATTTACATGTGATTTTTCCGCATCTCATTATATATTTGCTGATTTTATAAGTTTCAAGGGTTAAAAGTTGAAGGCCTAAAATGTCACAGTACCCTTCACCTGACTATGTAAGGCTAATTGAATATCCTTTGAAAACATTTGGACAACACAACGGTTGTATTTTGAAAATCCCAAAACTCAATTAAAATACTTATAAATAAGTTTTTAACGGACTTTTATATTCACATTTAAAGCTCTACCATAATTTCTAGACTTTTAAGTCCACTTAAGAGCAATCTCAACAACAGTACAAAAGGTTTATACACAAGGTTATTTACAAATTAGAAGACAATTAAAAATTAATTTACAAAATCATAAAATATATCAACATAACCAACTTAATAAAAACAGTTCATAAGCTACTATACAACAAAATACAAAACAAAGACTACCCACGTGCCATAATGCCCCAAAAATGTCAAAAGACCCCACAATACACTCAGAGCTTCAAGCTCACCAAATTAACTTGCATGGTTGGAAAGCGAAGGGGGTGAGTATACTATATACTCAGTAAGTAGGAAAAACATATATCGCAAATAGAACCCGATACACACCAAGACGGTTTAGATAACTTAAGAACTTTTCCACGCATCTAATATGCACATAACCACCTATGAAGTGAACATACATGACATAGAAACACATAGGCCTAGCCTATGACTCAATATATACTGGTTAGGAACCATATAGGCCTAACCTATTTATTACTCACCCAGTGAACATAGATTCCAGTTCCATTACATAAAAGTAGAAAAGCATTACATGTATAAATCAAATCTCATCAGGAAAACAAATCTCAGAATAGGCCAAAACAATCATGCGTGTTGCCACTAGTTGGCCAAACTAGTATTCACACACATCAATTCCCAGTGTTGCCTCGACTTTAATCCTTGGTGAGTCTGGACTATGGTCGATAAGAGTGTCACAACCCTAGGTGATGACCTCATTGGTGACCAAACCTCAAGGTGTGCAATCACCTGCAAATCCCATAGAAAGGTGTCGATATGAGGACTCGACTTTTATGTACCAGCTTCAAGGGTATAGGGGTCGCTTAATCTATTGTACCTAGCACACGATTGGCCAATCGTTACCTCACCAATCACAAAAGTCATATACAAATATTAAGTACTAAACCAATTGTTACCTTACCAATCACAAAAGTCATATACAAATATTAAGTACTAAAATCAAGTAAGGTACCATGCCTTTATTTTTCGATCCAATCGATAAAATGGAACCTTGCCATGGATCTAAACCAAAAGAGAACACATACACACAGCATACATAACTTGATTATGCATATGTAAATTCCAAAATGTTATTTCATGCAATAAAAGTCATATGTTGCACTCCAAGTGTAAAGTTGTTCAAAAATGTAGTTTCAGAAAATAAAACATTGTCCTTTGCACTTCAAGTGCAGATTTGTTGAAAACAATATAATTTCTCAAAATATGTAATAAAAACATCAGTTGCACTTCAAGTGCAAAGAGTTCTTCAAAACAACGTCGTTTATTAAATACACAAGTACACTAGCATCTATTTGAGATTCAATTCTACTATGCATTACCTAGGTTCAAATTCACATACAAGTCATTATGCATGTCTTAGGATGTCCTAGTACCATTTGAGAGATATGGTTTTCCAAACTCACCTCAAAAGAAGGTGTACACTCCCTTGACTTTAATAATCCTTGGTGCAAGCTCCTTGATCCACAGCTCCTGAGCTTTTATACATACAAATATACAATGTATTTACTACTCAAACATGTATCTCATATACAATGTATTTACTACTCAAACATATATCTCATATTCATACACCACTACAACTAAATTCATCCCTAATCAATCATCATAAATGTTATTCTAACATATGTCAATAGTTCAATAATTCACTTCCTAATTTAGCGTAATGTCTCCTCAACCATCAAGCTAACCTAACCTTATGTGCAATGTTTACATCCTTTTCTTCCTAATGTTCCTTTATGAACAAGCTATCTTCTTTTAATCATAACTCTCTCTAAAAAAATACAAATCCCATGATTCTTGTGCCCACGCAAAACTAGACTTACATTAGTCTTAATATATCTAAAAATTACATAAACAACATCTCCCTTTAAAATAAAATCTCCCTCTAAATTATGTCTTATTTCTAGTAAGAAACAAACTGGCAACCAATACTCAACCCTCAATAAATTATTATCAATACATATCCTAATAAAATTGTTTCACACAAGCATTAATAAGATATCAATAATCATTTTTCATGTTTTATACTTTCACTAATTCGGACTCTAAGGTCCTCAAAAATCAGGAAATAATCCAAGGTTCCTGCACAAAGGTCTATCACAGGTAGTATTAGGGAAACAAGCATAAATTGAACTCTAGTCACTATTTTGTCAAGACACTTTCACATAGATCAACTAAAGACCTATACCTACAACTTTCATTCTTTAAGTTTCTTCAAATTCATGCTCTAAGAATATGAAAGACATATCAAAAGAGAAAGATGAAATTGAAACTAAAATTTCAACTTACCTTGATAATTTCTTTCCTTCTCCTCTTCTCTTCCCCTTTTTCTCTCATTCTCTTCTATAACCTTATGGCCGACCTTCAATCTCACTTCTATTGCCATTTTCATCCATTTTCCCTAGAAAATTCAAAGGAATTCAAACTAATCCATAGGTCACCATTTCATTAGTCCACATGTCATCATTCTATTGGTACATATGTTATCCGTCTATTGGTTCATATGTTACTATTCTATTAGTCCATGTGTCATTTACTTTAGGCTCCACATGTCACTTATTTAAGCCTCTATATGTCACTACTGGTAAGGCTATACATGTCACCAATTGTGAGGCTACCTATGTCACCAATTGTAAGGCTACCTATGTCACCAATTATAAGGCTATATATGTCACCATTTGTAAAGCTACACATGTCACCATTATATTGCTCCACATATCACAAGTCTAAAGTGCCATTTGTTATAAACAAAAAGGTCCACTTGTTGCAATTATACTCAAGCCACTTGTCATCCATTTAACTGAGCCATTTGTTACTTATTCCCATTGCTGTCATCATTTCATAGGCCTAATCAACCTAAATTTTCATGTATCAATTTGTCTTGCTCTTTAACATTTTTCTTAGACTAAATGCACATGTCACCTCATCAATTACTCAATTGTAACAACAAATTCCCAAATCACTAATTATAATCCATCAATTCATGTTATTGGGAAATCAAAATGCAAAACATTGAGAATGCATATTCATTTTCGTTCCATTCCCAGTAATATGTCAATTGAGTGCATATACTATCTTGCAATGTTTTCTAAATCATGATCCATATATGTATACGAATATTATGCATGTGAATGAAATGTGCCTCGTAAATTCTTAAATGAAATAACTCATGTGGCTCAATCTGACAGTTTAATCTCTTAACAATTTTAAGAGGCAGGATATTACATAAAACATCTTTCAAAAGAAGCTACTCCTTCCAATTTATTACACAGATGACCATCCACCACATATATTTTGTCTAAATTGCTTGATAATGATTAATTTATACTATAGAACTAGTCTCCAATACTTGGTTTATGTTTGGGTATGTTTAGAGAGTTATTTAAATGCTATAATGCAATTAGAAAACCTGCTGAAATTAATTTCCTAAAGCTGGAATTTTTAGAAATATGCAACTTTAATATGAAAGTGTTATTTTTGGACTGTTTATGCAATCAGATTTGAGAGCTGATTGTTTATTGCTATTTTCTTAATTTCTCAGCATGATTTTGACATCCGTTTAAGTTTAATATGCCTGGAAATTCTAGTGAAAGATGATGAGATTTATGAAATTAAATAAAGTTGAAAGAAGCAATCTTGAATGTCCGAAGAAGCTGAATTTTAGTTGTTTGAGCTTTATTTTTTAGTTGTACATTTTGTTTTGATTTTTTGAAGTTTTAATATGATTTTAGCTTGTTTTAAGTGCCAAACACATGATAAATGACAACTCGATGTTGGGTTATTAAAGGGATTTAAGTATAATACAATCTTTAAAGTTTAATAAGGTGAAACTAATGAATTACATGTTGTTTTAGTATGCAATTTCTAGATCTAATTTGAGGGGTTTCATGACCATAATTTTCTGATTCAAGGGACTGAAAATGAGTTTGAGCTAAATTAAACATCAAATTATAGGTGTTTCACCTTGTTTTTGTGGGTTGAATTTTTCTAATCGAATCTTACTTTGTTTGGAATTATAATTACATACATTTGCTTTGTTAATACTCTCATTTGCATTCAAAATGAAATTTAATAAACAACACTCACCTTGTTGGATCGACTCTTGTTTCACCTTATACTAAAGTTGTTAATTAATTAATAGTAAAAATAAGATATTAATTTGTATATGCTGGACGAAATATATCAAAATCTCCTTAAGCCCTTCATTCATCTTAGATCTATAATTAAGAGCTTACTTCCACCTATATTTCCAAACAAGTGCTCAATAGCTGAAAAGTGCAAAATATTACATAATTTATTCTTCTAAACTTAGTCCATTTAATTCTTTTTATTACACATTTGGGCATGATTATTTCATATTTTATTAATTAAGTCCTAAAATTATTTCTTCTAAATTTTCCTATAAAAATTAGCCTAAGTTGAAATGTTTTTATTGTAGGTTAACGGACTGATGCAATTAAAGAAAGATCAAAATGACAATGCAAACAATCCAAACCAGTAAAGTAAAACATTAACAGATGGGAATAAAAAATGAAAGAAGCAAAGCAAAAGAAGAAAAGGACAGCAGCAAAGGAGGGCCAAAACGATCCAAGCAGAAGCATAAAATGCTAGCTAAAATAAAGGAAGAAAAAATGCAACACGATAAGAAGAAAATGCAGAACAAGAGAATAGAATGAAAGTGTTACAACAGATGAGAAATACCCCAAAAACGACAGTCCAAAAGAATAGAGATAAAACATAAGTAGCATCAAGAGAAGAGTGAAATGACAGAAAAGAGAGAGAATAGCTAGGACAGACATGTAGAGAAGAAGAAATGCACAACAGTTGGAAAGCAAAGAAGCATCATACATGCATCAATGAAGAGAAATGTAAACAGAGAAAAAAACCCAACGTTATTTCTCAAAATGGAAAAGTTAAGAGGAAATTTGTTCAGTTTGGCTTTTGGGGTGTCTCGGAAGCAAACAAAAAGCCAAGAGTGGAAAGAGAAAAGGGCATCAGGCATATCACTTGAAATTGAGAGTAAAATAAAACTTGAGAGCTATTAATGAAGAAGGCTAGTGTAAGGAGGTGTTTGGGTGGTGCGAGAGATACAAAACTGTCAGAATTGAGCTGGGCCAAGAACTTTGGAGGAGGATTTCGTGTTTCGAGCTATCAGATAACAGCGATCCTCAATCTATATAGTTTGGGCTATCAATCAACTAAGTCTCTCTCACTCTTAGTCTCTTTGTATCTAGTTCTTTAAATTTTAATTTCCTTAAAAGTTTTTATAATTTCAATTTAGTTCTTTGTTTGGATAATTTAAGACAATCATTTTCAATTTAATTCTAACATTATAAGTATTTTAGTATTTGTGCAATGCTTAAGCCAATTTATTTACAATTCATGTTCTTATAGAAATGAGGGACGTCTTGATATATTTGAATATGAGTTGATTGCTATCACTTTCTTTTTAGTCTGTAATTGCTATTAAGTTTGGCGAGTTGAGTAGCAACTATTAAATCATTAGTCGATTAAAGGGTTGAGATTTAATTAAAGTGTCGCATGAACTAAGAATTTTGCTAGCTGGTTAGTTGAAATTTTTGGGGCTAATGATATCTTAGAAAGAATTGTAGTAATCAATTTAGAGTTGCGCTAGTTCGATTTTAAATTAGGAAAGGGAGATGGGATAACTTAGCTGGTGAGCATCTCTACAGTTAGCCTACTTTATGGCTCGGGATGTCGATGATAAAAATCTAAACTTAGATGACTAAATTTATAGGTTTAATATATGCTTGATCACTTGTTAATATGCATGTTCAATTTTATTTATATTTTTTTTAATGTTAAAAGTTTATGTTCTAATTAATTAGTTCTAGTTTTCAATTGAACCCCCTTTTCATCTTTACATGTGTGTGGTATAGTTTGTGGTCTACTACGCTTTCCTAGTAGACGAGGACATAAGTTGAAGGATTTTAACAAGTAAGATCTGCAAAATTAATTGGAGAACATCTTGATTGAAATCAGCAATTAAGTCTAGAATTTTGGAGGATATGTAGTAAAATGATTGATGAGAAATTTCTAGGCACTACGTATTCCATTGCTGCTGTGTTTAAATGTTTACATGTAATTTTCCCACATCTTATCATATATTTGCTGATTTTATAAGTCTCAAAGGTTAAAATTTGAAGGCCTAAAACATCTTTCAAAAGAAGAAATACCAAAACTACTTAATCTAATTTATTAGGTAAATGGCAGTCTAACATGTATAGGTTTCGTATTTGCTATATTATGATTAATCTATGCCATGGAACTAGTCATTTATATTTTTTTTTATGTTTGGGTATGTTTAGGAGATTATTTATATCCTATAATGTGATTTGAAAACTTGTTGAAATTAAATTCCTAAAGCTGGAATTTTTTTTAGAAATATGTAACTTCAATATGAAAGCATTATTCTTAGACTGTTTATGCAATCAGATTTGAGAGTTGACTATTTACTGCTAAATTCTTGATTTCTCAGTATGATTTTGACATACGTTTAAGTTTAATATGCCTGGAAATTTAAGTGAAAGATGATGAGATTAAATGAACTTGAAAGAAGCAATCTTGAATGTCTGAAGAAGTTGAATTTGTGTAGTTTGCTCTTTATTTTTGATCTATACATTCTGTTCTGATTTTCTGAAGTTTTAACATGATTTTAGCTTGTTTTAAGTGCTAAAAACATGTTAAACAACAGCTCACGTGTTGGGTTATTAAAGGGATTTAAGTATAATACAACCTTTAAAGTTTAATGAGGCGAAACTAGTGAATTACATGTGGTTTTAGTGTGCGATTTCCAGATCTGATTTAAGGGATTTCATGATCATAATTTTCTTATTTAAGGGGCTGAAATATGGTAAATAACAAGGGTACAAGTTATGCATGAGTTTGAGCTAAATTAAACATCAAATTATAGATGTTTCACCTTGTTTTTGGGGCTGAATTTTTCTAAACGAATTTTACTTTATTTGGAATTATAATTACATACATTTATTTGATTAATACTCTCATTTGCATTTGAAATTAAATTTTAATAAACAACACTCTCCTTGTGTGATCGACTTTTATTTCACCCTATAATAAATTTGTTAATTAATTAATGGTAGAAATAAGATATTAATTTGTATATGTTTGACAACATATATCAGTAGTGTTCAAATATGCCACATATTGCAGTATATAGTAAGGACATATAAAATCAAATTAATAATACCTATTAGTTTCACTAATGTTCTTATAGTTAAAAAACCTACCAAAATTGTAAAAGATAATAAAATCATATGGATCTTTGATTTGCTAAGTTAGTTTATTCTGTAAGATATAGGATCCCTCCTTATTTAAGGTGACCGTTAACAATTTCTCGACAACCTTCTTCCTTTACTCTTCTTCTTTCTTTTCCACCTTCTCCTTCTCTTCTTAAATAACAACCTTCTCTCTCTTGTTTCTCATTCTCCTCTTCAACCTACACCTCCTTTTTACTCCTCGAATTCATAGCATCTACTTATTTCATCATATTTGACTTAAGAAAAACACCTTATTGTCTATTAAAAACAAGTTTAGTGAGTTATATGTTGAGGTTTTTAAGTTGTGGATAAAGTCTTTAGTCCTATAAAAGTGAGCCTCAATTGTAGTAATGAAGACTTTCCTTCCCCTCTTCTTATTTTAATTATAAAAACAAAGAGCTCGATTGTTCCAATTAAAATTGGGATAATCTCTATACTCTAAATATTACTGTCTCTATAGAAAATATTTTGAGGCTAATCCCCGTGAAATTTAGTTGTTTGTACAATTTTCACAATTTATAAGGTGCTTGAAATTCATAATTAGGGTGACCACTATCACAAATGTCGCATGCATCATAAATATCAATTGATCTTCCCAATACATATTATAAAGCCTCTGACTCCAAATGTCTAATCTTCCTATATGCAAAGTGACTGCTTAATCTCTTATAGAAAATTGTCTTCCTCATCCTTCTATTGTATTTGGTAGTTATAGTACTTAAACCTTGAAATTTAGCCACAAACATAAGATCGAGAAGGAGAGCTCTAAAAATAAATAAACAAATATCAAAACAAATAAAAAGGCGATTAAACCAATAAAAATAAAGTTTTTCTAATATTACAATCTTTGACAATGATGCAAAAACTTAATATGATAAAAATAAAATGAAACACAAAATAATACTAAAAAATCGATAAGGTAAGTACACCTCTCATTTTTATAGTATAGTTTAGGAGAGTAGAGCTCAATCCCACGAGGACTGTAACTACTAGTAATGACCGTCCTTTTATTATCTAATCGACTAAAAGAATGATTCAGATTAAAGAAAGTAAATAAAACTAAAATTACAAATAAGAGTTAATCGATCATGGTGATAGATAAGAATAAACAATTAGTAGAGAGACTAGCTCTAGAAAAAGAATCCATCTATAACTTTACTATGCTTGAATTTATCTTAATTTAATGATCAACTCTAGTTACTTAGACTAATAGAAATTCCTAAGTTATAACAATATGTCTCTCAAGTAATACAGTTCCTATCCTTAAGTAATTGACCAAAATTTCTTTCTAATCAAAGCAACTAAAGAACATATTAACTCGCTTTGTGGATTCTCATGATAGGTTTCAACGAGATCATGTAGTTCTATCTCTAGCAACTCATATAACCCTCCTTATTCATGTTATAATCTATTCATACATATAATCAATGTATGAAATTTGACCTTGAATTAAAATGCTAGCATATCTCAATTCAACATAATAAAAATATGAACAATTATAAAAAATCTTATATTAAAATTAAAAATAAATTTAAAACATAATTCTAGGGTTTATGCCATTTAAATATACATTTTGATTTAGTTCATAATCAAACAAAGTAAGTCAACAAAGAACAATAAAGAAAATAAGATCAAGGGATGAATTCTCATGGCTCTTGAATCTTGATGTTCTTGATTAATCTTAATGTAATCTTACTTTTCTCTAAAATTGTTTGTTTGTGATATGCTCTTAGGTTTTCAATCCTTGTGACTGATTTTCATTCTTCCAAATGTCTCTCACCCTTTTTTCTTCTCCTCTTTCATCTTTTGATTATGAAATGCTAAAATATTAAATCAAAGATGAGTCAAAATGGGATCTTTAGGTCCTTATGTTGCTTTTACACCCTTATCATCTTTTTTTTTCCAAATAATTATTGTTAATACCAGTTTAGCACAACCTTGAGCTAGTGTCATATTACTTTTATCAAAAAAACAAGAAGAAACAAAATGAACCATTACAAATAAAAGATGGATATAGGTCCCTATTGGTTCTTTATTCATAAACATAGGTCCCTATTGCCTCTATGTTTAGCAATATGGGTTTTTGTTGCTTCTTTATTTTGAGTTCTTCCTTTAAAATCATGCCAAAGTTTTTTCAACTCAAATCTAACTTAGCAAATTCATTCTTTCTTTACTAGAAAGCTAAATAAGGCCTATAAATAAAATATAAGCTAAATGAACTACTAAGTCATATAAAAATCCTTAGAATATAAGATAAATATTCTAAAAATTATATTAAAAATATTGTATAATTAGTATTTATCACCAAGCTTCAAACGATCTTTGATGATGTAGTTTTGTTGTCAGGCTTCAACTAAGAATATAGGTTATTATGTGAATCACTTTGGCATAAAAAATGATGGAGATCAGCTTACATCAGCACATATTTTCAATAATTTTTATAATCTTTTATAAGGAATTAGAGGCCTAATGACCAGGGTAAATACCAAATGTATGAAGGTAGCTTTGCAAGGATTAATCAAAGGCTTATAAAAAAAAAGTCATTCAAGATGAATTAGATGCATTGCTAAGATCGGTCACTTTTCTACTTATTATGGAATATGGGATATGTTAAACAAATGACGAATAAGGATTGGAATTACCAAGATCGGTCACTTTTCTACTTATTATGGAATATGGGATATGTTAAACACATGGCGAATAAGAATTGGAAAAAATTAGAGAATCAAAAAACATAATGTAATTGTTATATATGTTATATTGGTGTTAAGCAACAATATTATGTTAGATTTAGGATGCTTAAGAAACATAATAAAATTAATGCTAGTGTGCTCCTTCTGTCAATGTTAGACTCATCATCAATTTACACTTGTAAAATTTCAAAAGCTAACTAGTTTCGATGTGGATGTTAGAGCAGTACCAAACTTGTAAATTAATTACTTAGTTTTAAAAGGATTTTACTTTTCAAAGTCGTTTAGTTGTTTTTAATCAAATTATGATAAAATGGGAATATTCTTTTCCTTTAAGACTCTCGTTTTTAAGGATTTTATATTTATTTAAGGTTTTCTTATTAATGCATTTTTAGACATTATTATTAAGAATGTAAATTGAGAGTTTGTTTTCATTTTGTTAGAATTTTCTTTTAGTTCTTTGACAAAAACATAATATGATCTTATAAAGACAACTTATGAAGAACAAAATCCTCATAACTTTGGTTCTAATAAGCTAGTTTGATGAGGTTTGAGTTTTTCGTACTTAATTTGAAGATGTACCTATAGTATTAACTCATTATTAGGTGTTAGAGCTTTGTTTCTTGGTATTTGTTAAGTATTTATTTTTCTTTCTTCATATTTGTGACTGTGTCATCCATCATTAATTTTGCCTAATTCTTTTTATTTGCCATTCTTTTCAATTTAGAATTCACCTTTTGTGTTCTTCAATTCAACTATTCCTATTCTTTTTCTCTTGTATTTTTGAGTTAGTGCATATATATATATATATATATATATATATCAAAAAGTGTGCACAAATATCATATATTACACAAATTGGTCATAAGTTGTTCCAATATGTTATAAAATATTCTAATCATTTTCCTTTTGTAAATGACTTTTTTTTAATTTTGCTTCCTTTGTTTTTTCTTTTTCATTTCACTTGTTTTGTTCTTTCTTATTGAGTTCGCTACCTGAAGTTCTAAACTCCATTGTTACTTGTTTCTTTGGTAGGATCATTGATATACTTCTTTTTAAAGGTCTTATAAAGGGAAGTTGAGTGGTAAAAGACAAAAGTAGTGAGAACATCAACGAAAAAGCTAAAAATTGAGTGAAATATGAGTGATTAAATAACTTAATCATGGGTGTAAACACATAAGGGAGTGTGTAAGGAAAACCAAAATTTTTGTTAATATTTTCTTTGTAGGTTTTAAACATAAGTAGCGGTGAAGATAATATAGAAATCAATCTTAAGATGTTTATAAAGGTTATCTATATTCAAGGTTCTGAACATAAGGTTGGATATATTAGAGACCCTATATAGATCTAAATCTTTAGAAAAACACGCATTTGAGAAGGAGGAATAGGAGCATTTCTATTATGATGGTAGTAATTCTAGGAAAGGCAAGAGAGTTTTTCACAATGAGATGGTAGTTTGGATAATATTAAGATGAACAGACCTACCTTGCAATGGAAGAATGACATCAAACTATACTTGGTGTAGGAAGAAAGTTAAAACATATGTGTTTAATTTTCATAATTACTTTGAGGAAAAGAAGGTTAAACTAATAGTAGTTAAGTTTGCAAATTATGTCATGTTTAGTGGGATCAATTTATATCAATATGCATATAAATGGTGAGAGACCTATTCATTCAAAGATGAAGGTAGTTATACATAAGAGGTTTATACCTAGCCACTATTATAAGGGCTTGTGTAGAAAGTTCCATTATTATAAGGGCTTGTGTGGAAAGTTGCAAGAGTTGATGAAAGGTTTCATGAGCATAAAGGATTATAGAAAGAATATATAGATAGTCATGATTAAGGCTAATGAAAAGGAGGATCTTCAAGCTACTATGGCAATATTCATTGGTGCATTGAATAAAGAGATAGATGATGTGGTGGAATTGCAACATTATATAGAGATACAGAATTTGTTGTACGTAGTTATCAACATGAAAAGGCGATTGAAGCATAAAGGTGTTTCCAAATATGATTCAATTTCTAGCCAATATTAGATACCTTACTAAACTCAAAACAAAATTTAGTTCTAATATGGTATAATACCAATATCGGTCAATATTGAGCATTGTTTCAAGTAATTTTTTTAAATTATAAAACAGTCTTTGGATTTTATAAAATTGTAAAATGTTCCCTCAATATACTATAATATATCATTTTTAAGTTTACATTAACCTTATCTCAAAATATTATAATAATATATATTTGAATTAACGTTTTTCTCGTTATTTATATTAGTATTAGTTTTCACATATTTTACATATAAACAATAACCACAATTAATATACGAAAAATATTGTTATATTATCATACATATATAAAACTAAGAATAATATAAAATACATAAAACATTACAATTTACATCATATAGTAAAGAATAATTACATCAAAACATCTTACAGTAAGAATAATATAGGTCCATAAGTATTACAATAAAAGTTTTGTCAAGGAACATAATAAAGTAGAAATAAAACCTGAAACAAAATACTTATAATTAAAAGTTTATATTTGTATTGTGTTTATAGAATGTGTCATATACATCAAATACAAGTGAGATTAAAAGAAAAGAGAAAAAACTTAGAACTTCATTCAATGACATATCTGCTCAAATCGCATTAGTTATAATTTTCATTTAGTCAAAAATCTATATCAATTAGAGGATTCTCATCATCACCATCATTCAAATTTATTGCACTAAATAGTATGTCAATACTTTCTTATTCAGTATTATCTTCGAAATCACTCTCATCTATGAAACATGGTTTCTTATAAACTTAATTTGCTAAAAAATCGATATGTCAATGTAAAATAGATCTATATAACTATTTATTCTATTAAGAGTCCTAATAAAAAATAAAAATTAATTACTAAAAATTATATCCAATTTAATAATGATAATAACATACCTTTCTCAAAAATTTAAGTTGCATCAAATAAAAGGCCAAATCGTTCAATTGTTTGTGTTCCAATCTTTTTCTTTTTCTTTTTCTTGGAATAGATGAATTTAAAAGTACTTAAATTCCTTTCATACCCAGTTATACTCACACATTAACTCATAATTAGAATTAAAGACCTTTGTAATTCTAAAATATCACTTTTGAATTTGTCCCACCAAGCAATTGTAAGACAATAAAAGTAACATTATAAATAAAACAAATTGATTATTAATGTAAAACAAAAACAAAGAAACATATAAATGGATTAAGTTTGTCTCTTTTACAAATTGCAATAGACATTTTAAAATCACCATATGCATCCTTATATGCCTCAATTTGTAAGCTAAGAAGATCTTCCATCGTCTAATGTGAAACGATTATTATGATAGTTAATATCATTCTCCTATTAACTCCAACTTTCTTTGTAAAACCTGATCTAAAATAGACAATAAGATTTGAAAATGCCCTAATGTCAAACAATAAAGAGGAAAGTGGTATTTCCTATCTTTCATTAATGACTACAAGATAAGGTATATATAATGAAGACTTATTTTTCGGGTTGACCATGATTACTTCTTCTGTCTTTTCTATAGCATCATAAAAACAACCCGTTGTTGTCTTCCACCATTATAAGCCAGAAGAATTGCTCTCACCAAAGGCTAATAAATTTTGATGACAAACTAAAATTGGGACCAAAATTCATGATTTTTATGTATAATTCTTAAAACCTTCATTCCAGCTTTAGACCCAACGTACTATGATACAACCCACTTATTACTTAAAATCATTTATCTTAGCTCCATATTTATTAGAAAAGAAACACTAAAGTAATAAGATATTAGTTGTAAATCCTTCTTACCACACTTTCTCATAAATTTTAGCGCCTATGTATGATTATAAATGAAATTAGTCAATTTTCTTGCTTTTTGCGTAGTTTCATTAATGGTAAGAAAGTATCTAGAATTTTTTATATTTTCCAACATTAGGTCAATGCAATGTGCAACACAATGAGTTTAATAAAAGGAATTATACTTACTGTACAACCTTTTCTTAGTTGCTTACTTGCTTTATAAGCATAATGTATAATATTCTTAAACCTAACATCATTCACAATTTCATCAAAATATCTTAAACAGAGTATCAACATTTCTTTCAAGATCAATTGCATCAAGGGACTTTAAAAACATCATCCCTTTAGTATAATAAACTAAAATTTTAATAATAGGTTTCTATCTTCTATTTATCCAACCATTACACATGATTGAACACTCATAAATTGTCTAAGTCATTCTTCTTTCATCTAAATTACTTTATATTTTCAACAAGTATCAGTTCATACCATGATCTAGTATAGTACTAGTAATATTAGTACCATTTTTAATAAGTACAACATATACTAACCAATATAATACAAAACTTGATAAGTGTAAAATGCATTGTGTTTTAGGGCATAGTTTGATATATGTTTAGTTGCTAATTCAATCATTTAGTATAAAATTGTGTTAGTTTATTAATTTATTTATGTTTTATGGGTTAATACAAGTCTTTGAGCTTAAATATTATGTTTTTAAGGTACCTTGATGTGTTTGCTAGTATTTCAGGGTCAACATCGAAGAATGGAGA
>JAOQMP010000210.1:2701243-2718905 GCA_027563575.1 Erythroxylum pedicellare
CACCAATCTCTTTATTTGAGTGAATGTTCCCTGATACATATTTTAATTAATAATTCCAACATGCAGACACTAGATTGATACTTTGTAAAAATTCATTATTATCATATCAAAAATTATAATGAAACATATATGAGTTCACCACTCATCAAGATTGTGGTCCATAGTAAACGAATGCTTAAGTGTATGTTTTAAGATTAAAGTAACAACCTACTTTATTCTTTAAAACATACGTGATTCGAGATTCATTTAATGGTGCCATTATCGATAGTCAATTACTATCATGATATGAAACTCATCATTCCCTTGAAGTAAACTCCTTTACTTGCACGGAGATAAATTGCAACAATATAGTCTAAACCATAATCAAGCAACCAACTTGATTATTCAACTGTGAATCAATTATTTTATATTCTAATAATAAACATGTTTCCCATACATCTCTATATATATGTATATTTATATTTCTTACAAAATAATATTGATACCTTATGACTAAATATATAACGCTTATACAAATAAAACCAAACTCTTTTATTTTATTAATATTAAATATTTTCATTATAAAAGTAGCTGGAAGAAAATTAAGTTATAAGTAAATACACTTGCTTTTCAAGGCACTATATTTACGTAACTCCAACAAAATGAACTAGAGAAAATGAGTTGCTTAGCTAGAAATAAAGGGAGAAACAAGAGGACCAAGAAACCCATTTTGATTTTCATTGATTTTCAACTAGATCTTAGTTATTCTAACCTGGATAAACCATGGGTAGACTAAGTCTAAGATCAATTTTTTATTATTAAAGTTTTATGGATTTTCTATTTGTATACTAGTTTGAATGAAAATTTGTTTGTTTGAAGGAAACCAAGAAAATCTAATGCAAGAGCAAGAGGAAAGGCAAACTTGAGTTTGGATTTACAGGCAATTAGGTGGGTAATATGTTTATAGTTATTATACATGATGGGTTGATTTCTTACTCATGTGTGTATGCTTAATTGCTTGACTTGAATTATTGCGATTATTAGAAAATGCTATATGATTTATGATCATGTTATACCTTGAAAGATGTTATAGAGATCTGTATTAATGAAAAAGGGAAAAAGAACAAGAAGCATGAAAGTATGAACATGTGATGAAATGAATTGAGCATCAAAATTTGCTTATGTTTGGGCAAGAGAGATACCATTTTTTTCGTCACGTGCACATTGACTTAAAGCCTTCTCCCAGCTGCCCGCTTGTGGCACGTGAGCTCCTAAGAAACATACTCATTTAGTTTATGGTGTAAACTTCAGTTTCTCCATTTTGATCCATGGGACTCTTAAGTCAATATGTTTGTGTATTTCATTTGTGATTTGTCGAGCCTGATACACAATTGAGTGTTATGTTTTGATAGTTAAATATACATGATATGCTTTATATAATAGCATCCTTAACTATGAGTCTTTTAGCTAGAACTGTTGATGATTTAATTGCTAGATTAAAATGATATATACTTGATTGTGTGCTTGTTATCAATGGCTATAAAGGTAAACCTAACCAACGAATAACCTAGGATACAATCTCTAGATTTAATTAAAAAGTAGCATTACAATTTAGGAAAATTGATTAATTAACGTAGCCACATACGATGCATCATTTAACCTAAGTTATGCTATCCCTAATGATTATGAATCATTATTCACTACACATGAATTTCAACATAACAATTACAGATTATATCAAAATTCTAGCAATGGGTTTGCAAATAAACAATTCAATGAACAAATTAAAATCACCTTTTCATAATACCCAATGGGTTCATACACAAATAACCTAACAATAACAAAAATATAATTATTCATACACAAAAACCAAATTAATTAACATAAGATAACACAATCAATATCTAATGAGAGAAAGAAACAACAAAAATAGTGAAATACACTTAACCTAGGTTGTTGGCATCGATGTCACCTCCGAACCAGTGTTGGGACGTTTAGCCCTCTATGGGTCTCTCAAGAAAATGCTTCAGCGCCATGAAAATTTTCCCCATCCAAAACCCCCTATAGTGCCTCCACTTTTCTGTTTTCTCCCCAACCTCGCTACTGTTCATTAATGTGACAAATAAACTTGGTTGGCCATGCTACTATTCACTCTTCTTTTTAACCCTACGAACTTCTATATTGAACATAAGCCCTGTCTTCATTTTACAGAGGCATAAGTGCTTCCCATCTGCTACTTTGTCATTTCATGCTGCTGCTTCTCATATGTGTTGCATCGTTTTGGTCATGGACTGCTTCCTTCCAGCTTCATAGATATGCTTCTAGCGCTACCGTTTTATCTCATTTAATTCCCAGTTGTTAATTAACGTAATTGCATGTATAATCTATGCAACCCATGTTATTTGCAATTTTTCTTCTTTTAATTTTCTTCTTGTATTTTAATTTCTTCTTCTTGCTTCATGAAGACAAGTGAAAATTAATCTTCAAAAAATGGCCCAAATATTTTGTTTTCTACTCACTTTAAGTTTTTTTGCTTCCGAATTGTGCCTAAAATCACATATGAGTCAAAGTGAGTATCGTAAGTGATTCATATCAATAATCACTAAGTGTTATAAAATAATTTCATAATTAATTAAGAACCTATCAATTTTCCCCATACTTAACTTTGGGTCGTCCTCGGGCAAAACATTAAAATCAAGCTAAAAAACCTAAAAACATTGACCCATTTCCCATATGTTCCAAGAATACATAATCATAAACAAAGATGAATGACTTTCAAAAATCATAGCAAGAATTTAACATTCCATGCTTTTACTCATGATCATCAACATTCATCTTCTTCAAAAACTGAGCAATCTAATAGTAGACTCGAAAAATGTGTTTAACTAAAATATATCCACAGGTACACTCAACACCATTTATGATCATGACAATCCACAACTTTGCATATCATTTCATTTCTCAACCATTAACTCACCAATCATAGATGCTCTACTAGCTTTATGGCTTGGTTAAGACATTTGGTTGAGTATAAAGCATGTAATGTGGTTGATACAAAAATAAAGACTAATAAGGCTCAAAAGGGGCTTAACAAGGGAAAATTTATGTTAATGGGGTAGGTTATTTGGCTAACGTAGCTTATGAAACAAATAATGCCTAATCATTTCCATGTTAATGCATGTGATAAAAATGTGGTCCCAAATAGAAATTCAAGGCAAAATCAGGATGTACATGTCATGAAGGTCACACATTATCAAAAAACAATACGATTGATATAAATGTATTAGTCTAATAAGGCTCAAAATCTCACCGTCTTTGTCTACCACTAGTCACTACTTTTCTAAGGATAATGCACATCAACCAATCATAAGAGTAAAAGTATATGCTAAAGTTGTTATGAAATTCTCAAGTCAATTCACAATCTAATCATGACTATATAGTCCTAAAATTAACAGAAAAGAGAATGTTTATTTTGTTATTTCGTTCTTTCTCTCATTTTGATTGAAAACTTAAAATAAGTAAAACAAACAAATTCAAAACCCCATATGCATATAAAAAGTAATGTGGGAATGTAAAGGAAAAGAAATTTACTTCCCCTGGGTTGCCTCCTAAGAATCACTTTTGTTTAGAGTCACTAGCTCGACTCCTTCTCCTCATGTGACAAAATTGTGATCTTCAGGTATTATAGTTAGCATCACTTCCACGCAAGGTTGTTCCAGTTAGGGCTTTAGTTGATCATCATTCCTATTTAGCATCCTCCCTATCCTTAGATTCTCAATCTCGACTGAGTTTATTCACTCCAAAAATATTTCGAACGTCTCTTTACCTTTTTCTTCTCAACAATAATTATGAACTTAGTTTTTACCTCTGAGATAAAGATGTATCTTTTTCCGCTTCGAGTTCCTTAAGTTTTTCCAAACAAGCAATTCCTTAAGTAGTGCTCTCCAAATTCTCAAACTTCTTATCACTCTGTAAGATTTCCATACTAACGTCCATTAGGCATACCTAGGGTTGATATGGCTACTCCTCTTCTATTTGTGATTCTAAGTAATCGATCTTCGCTGCCATTTCTGTTGGACACCCCGAGCTTATGAGACATGTTCCCAACATCCTAAGTGACATCTAAACCTGCATTCCACAAGGTTGATGTGACCCCACCAATCAGTCACCACCCTACCAATCAGTCACCATGATCAAACTCATTTCTCCTATTTCAGAATAGATCTCGGGAAGCTTCAAACCGGAATTACAATTTGACTTCTTCTAGAAAAATGTTCCCCATTATCTTATCTTTCTAATGACATCAAAAACGTTCAATTTGGTTTAGAAATCGGAAGGTTATGCCTCAAACATTTTTGGACTGTTATTGTATTGAAATAGTATACTATACTCAACTTCCATACCGAAATTGAACGTCTTAGAAACTGAATTAAATTTCAATTTCTTCAGAACAATTGTAGCTTAATGTCTCTAGTTCATTTTGAATTAGAATTAACTCATTTGGAGCTTTACAAATCAAGATATCATCAAAATAACGAAATATGTTTAGTGTAATATCCAATTCTTACTCTTCAGAGCTGTTTTGGTACAAAAGGCATAACTTCCACTAGAGATGTCAGATTGTGGTTGTTTTAGGGAGGTTTTAAATAGGACTTCGAGACCTAAAACTTTCATGACTATCTTGAAGAGAGATTTTGTCATCTAGAGGGTCAAAATCTCAAATTCCACAAGTCTTGATGGATCAGACGAAATGGAACAGACGAATGGATCAGATGAATAGAACAGATGAATGGATCAGATGAATAGGATAGAAGAATGGAACAGATGAATGGATCAGACGAATGGGATAGATGAATGGATCAAATGAATAGGATAGTCGAATGGATCAAATGAATGGAACAGACGAATGGATCAGATGAATTGAACAGATGAATGGATTCAGCCTAAGATGAATCAGACGAAGGGATTCAGCCTAAGGTGAATCAGAAAAAGTGATTTAGCCTAAGGTGAATCAGACGAAGGGACCTCTACAGGGTCTTCCTCACATTACCAAAAATTCTAAATCACTAACTACACTCACCAAAGCATCTATAATGGTTCCTACATCCATTCTAACATCACTTTCCCTAATAATCTTCCCAAATTCACTTCTTCTAATGCAATATCACTCCTTAAACATTCAGTTACCAATTCGGTTGTATTAAATTCCTAAATCTCAACTCAAATGACTCATCACATTCAATAAATTCTCATCCTTGCTATAGTTGTTCTATATATATGTCCTATATAGCATCACCACTTATAATGATCATATCTCTTAACTCCGATATCTAAAAATTTCATACTTTATATCAATGTAAAGCTAGAAAGATAATCTACAACTTTCAAGAAGACAACACTGTCTAATTCATCCCATATTAATACAGTTTTTCTCCTAAATTCAGAACATAATTTCTACACCTATGAAGAGATTAAAAATGCAATCTAAAGACTTAGAAATTCATGAGCGAAACTCAATCATTTTTTTCATTAACATCATAAGATAAGAGTTTTACAAAGCTTTAATGGGCATTTCAAGCTACAATACATCATAATCCGAAAAACCAAAATACAAAAGGTACTTGCCCTAACAAGTTTGAAATGCAACTAAAGCTTGTGTTTACAAGATCTGACTTAAAACATTGCAAAAGTGGAGTGATGCCTCGACTCTTGGTTACTCAATCACTTGCTCATCAATTGAAGATGAGATGGAAAGGGGGTGAGCTTAAAGCTTGTGGGTAACAGTTTTATAATCAATAACAAGAAAAAATCACTTAAAACATTCACAATCATATTAAATTCTCATAGAAATCCATAAAACATATATTTCTCAAATTCTCCACTTGTCAAACCAATTCACAACTCACATAAGTCATGTATCCATCAAACTTGCCAATACATCATAATCATATAAACACATCAAAATGGTTTGGGTAGGCACATAAACAGAATGTACTAACACAATTTCATAAAATGGTCTTGTGTAGCCATGAATAGAACGTACTATCGCAATCTCACATAATGGTTTTGTGTAGCTGTGAACTCAAAGGAGTCCATGAAGGAATTCCATGCCACTAGCGGGAAAGCGAGAGAATCCTTTAGTCAAAGTGCACTTGACATACAAAATAGACCAAACCAAACCCACATAGTCATGCAATTTCACAACTTGTAAACATGTTGGCCAAAATGGCACTTTTCCGAAAACATGATTTTCATAAGCATGTAATATTCCAAACGCATTTCTATCATCATTTCACATTTGTCAAATAAGTTCATATACCAAACATATAGAAAATTCTTTCAAATCATTCAAAAGCAATAAATGCCATATTTATGAAGAAATTGAAATCATTTAATTCTCTTAAATTTGAAAAGATTATTAAGGCTCATTACTCAATTATAAAACATGAAACCCACCTTAATTCCCTTGCTTGGAAACTTACTCAAGGATGCCTCTCCTCTTGATCCTCTTGCCTCTCGTACTTCCCTTCAACGTTGGCAAAAATCCCCATTCAATAGGAGTTCAAATTGGAAAACCCAAAGAAACATATGCATAAAATTGGTCGTAGAATACTTAAACTCATGCATTTCCTAAGCTCTTTAAAACAAAATCTGTTGGCCCCAAAAATTTTTACCTAATGGATAAGCATGATTAGATTAATTTTGAGGTCTTGCTAGATTAATTTATGTTGGAATTAATTAGCATACTAATGTGAGTAGGATTTTATGACATAGGTAAATTGAATTAAATCTTAAGGTGGTAAGTTTGCATAAGGGGCATTTTTAGAAGACCACTTAAGTGGGAAAGTCTTAAGGCTTTGAAGTAGGGGCAAAATAGGAAGAAGGAATTGTCGGCTTGTGCTTTAGAAGTGAAAAAAGTTAGTGAACAATGAAAGAAGAGAGAAAACACAAATAAGAAAGAAGGGAGAGAGAGTGTCATGGGTTGAGAGAAAAAAGATAGAGTTGAGCTAGGTCTCAAGTTTTTTTAGCCTTCAAGAGGGATTTTGAGAGTGATCAAGAAGGGAAAAAGGAAGAGGAATATTAGAGCTTCCATTAGAGCTAAGAAACTCATTGTTTTGTGAAGATTTAAGGTAAGTTTGTGTTTAATCTTTTGGATTTTTGGAGGGGTTTTGGTTTAAAGAGCTTAAGAAATGCATGGGTTTAAATATTCTAGGATCAATTTCATGCATAGATATCTTTGGGTTTTCCAATTAGAATTCCTATTGAATGGAAATTTTGTCATTTATGAAGGAAATCAAGGAGCGGATCAAGTGGGGCAAGAGGGGCAAGAGGAAAGACATCCTTAAGCTAATTTCTTAAGCAAGGAATTCAAGGTGGGTATATGTTTATATTAGAGTAAATAAGCCACTAATGACTTATGACTTCCGGATAGTTAGGCTCCGGAAACAGGTCCAGCAGTTGTGGTATTAGAGCAAGAGTTAGGTTTCGGAAATAGTGCCCAACAGTTGTGGTATCAGAGCGACTAGGTTTAGGAGTATCCTAGGCTTTGAGGTGGGTAGTTTTCAATTATAAAATGAACATGGAATATTTTTTTAAAATGAACAACTTGCATTGTTTTGAATTATTTTACAATATTTGAAACTGTTTTACTTGAACTAAAGATTTTCTATGGTTTTAAATTGAAGGAGTGATTATGCTGCCTTGAAAAAGAACTTGAGGAGCTCTGACTTGATATGGCTCTCAATAAGGGAGCACGGATGAATCCTATGTCTCACAAGATGCGGGGACACATTCTATTCCTGATTCCGAGTCACCTAGTGTCCAACATGAAGTATCACCGCCTCCTCCTCCTGTGCTTACCATAGATCCGTGATTTTTCTAAGCCTTTGCCTAGGCTTTTACTTACTCCATGGGATAAGGGTCACATGTGTCAGTGCAAGCTCCAGTGGAGAGGAATGGGCAGTACGATAAGCTCTGCAAGTATGGAGCAGTGGATTTCAATGGGACTATCAACCCTGAAGAGGCTGAAGTATAGTTGAGGAGGACCGAGAGAGTCCTGATTTAGATTAAGTGCTCTGAAGAAGAGAAGTGAGACTATGCAGTCAGTTTACTACAAGGGGATACGCTCCATTAGTGGGAGTTAGTGCCCCACAGTCAGGACATACCACTGGTATTGACATGGAGGGACTTTTTTGAAGCTTTCAGGAGGAAATACTTCTCAAGGATCTATATCCAAGAGAAGGCCAGAGAATTTCTGAATCTCATATAGAGGGACATGAGTGTGAGTGAGTATGAGTTGAAGTTCACCCAGCTGTCATGGTACACTACTAATATTATAGTAAATGAGGAGGGTAAGTGCTGCAAGTTTGAGGGGGGACTTCATCTGGGGATCAAGGAGAAGGTGTTGATCCATAATTTTTGTGACTACCAGCTATTGGTAGATGCAGACCTCTAGGCGGAGAAACTAGGAAACATCAAATATGAAGTCAATAAGAAGAGAAAGAGTTGGGAATAGTCTGCTAAGAAGGGAATGAGTGCTCTAATGCTAGAGACGAGTGAGAGGAGCTTCCACTCCCAAAGCGAAGTAGGGAGTAGTGGCCTTGCCAAAAATAAGCAAGTGAGGGCAATTTCAGTGCAAGCCTCAACTGTGGGAGGCAATAGAAGGATGGAGAGGAGTAGATACACAAACCCCTAATGTGAGCATTATGGGAAACTTCACAAAGGAGAGTGCTTTAAGTTACTTGGAGCATGTTTCCGATGCAAAGAGAAGGGACACATGATCAGGGACTATCCCCAAGTAACAAAGCAAGAGGGTCGCAGTTGCAAGCCCCAAGGAGAGCAAAAACAGTGGGGACAGGCCAGTCGCTGAGGTGGGCAGTTCTAGAGTTGCAAAGAAGGCTATTCCTCCAAGAAGGCTTAGGAGTAAGGCTCAGGCAAGGGTGTTCACCATGACCAGAGAGGAAGCTGCAGTCGCACCTGAAGTTGTCGAGGGTATAGCTCAGTTATTTAATTCTGCAGTATGTATGCTAATTGATTCTAGCTCCACACATTCATTTATTTCTGTAAGTATGATTTTTCATGATGTTAAATTGGTATCCATAGATAGTCCCTTGATTGTTAGTACTCCCTTAGGGAGAAAAGTGATGGTAAGTCAAGTGTATAAGGATTGTGAATTGTTTATTGAGGGTGCTAAACTGGTAGTGGATTTGCTAAAGTTGGAGTGAAAGAGTCTAGATGTAATACTGCGAATAGATGTCATGGAGAAATATTGTGCAAAGTTAGATTGTCGCCTTAAAGAGGTAGAGTTTGATCTTGGTAATGGCGAGAAGGTGACTACTAAAGGAGATAGAAGGACACCATCACCCAAGATTGTTTCAGCTTTATTAGCAAATAAGATGATGAGGAAAGGGTGTGAAGCCTTTTTGGCACATGTCGTGGATATGGATGTGAATGAAGAAAAGTTAGAAGATTTTTCAATTATAAGGGAATTTCCAGACGTATTTCCAGAAGACTTACCTGGTTTGCCATCGGTGAGGAAAATCGAGTTTGCTATCAACTTGATTCCTAGTACCACACCCATCTCCATACCACCCTATAGGATGGCTCCAGATGAGCTGAGGGAGCTTAAGGAATAGTTGGAAGAACTATTAGATAAGGGGTACATAAGACCGAGTTCATTACCATGGGAAGCGCCAGTTTTGTTTGTTAAAAAGAAGGATGGAACGTGGTGGATGTGTATTGACTACCGCAGACTCAATAGGGTGACTATTAAGAACAAGTACCCTTTTCCACGAATCAATGATTTGTTTGACCAGTTGTAGGGAGCGAGGGTCTTTTCAAAGATTGATCTCAAGTCAGGTTATCATCAACTCAAAATCAGGGAATCTGATGTTTACAAAACAGCCTTCAAGACACGTTATAGGCATTATGAGTTTTTGGTCATGCCCTTTGGATTGACCAATGCTTCGGCTACATTCATAGATCTTATGAATAGGGTCTTCGAGGAGTATTTGGATCAGTTTGTCATAGTGTTTATAGATGACATTCTGGTGTATTTCAAGAGTGAAGAGGAACATGAGAAACATCTCAGGATAGTATTGCAAACACTGAGGGAGAAAGAACTTTATGCCAAATTCAGCAAGTGTGAGTTTTGGCTTCATAAGATGGTATTCCTTTGACATGTGATTTCGAAAGATAGAGTACATGTTGATCTGAAGAAAGTTGAAGTAGTGATAAACTGGTATACACCCAAGATAGTGATAGAAGTGAGGAATTTTCTAGGTCTGGTGGGCTATTATAGGAGATTTGTAGAAGAATTTTCTATTATAGCAGCTCCGATGACCAAGTTATTGAGGAAGAATCAGAAGTTTATCTAGAGTGACGAATGTCAGAAGAGCTTTGAGGAACTCAAGCACAGATTGACCAGTGCACCAATTCTGACTTTGCCCACAGGAGATGAGGGTTATACAGTATACGGTGATGCTTTAAGAAAGGGTTTAGGTTATGTGTTGATGCAAGGAGACAGGGTGATAGCTTATGCTTCACGACAACTAAAGCCTTATGAGTTGAATTACCCGACTGATGATCTGGAACTGGCAAAGGTAATTTTTGCCCTAAAGATTTGAAGGCATTATCTATATGGAGTTCAGAAGAAGATTTTTACAGAATATAAAAGTCTCAAGTATTTATTGAATTAGAAAGAGCTGAATTTGAGACAAAGAAGGTGGTTATAATTGCTCAAAGATTATGACCTATTGATTGAATACCATCTAGGAAAGGCAAATGTGGTAGCGGATGCCTTGAGTAGGAAATCCTCTATAGCTCATGTTCAAATAGTTTATCTGCCTTTCTTGGAAGAAATGGCTAAACTTAGTATAAGCTTGAAACAAGAGGGACTAAATTGTATTTTTGCTAATTTCAGAGTGAGACCGATACTCAGGGAAAAAGTTAAGGAGTTACAAGCACAGGATGTAGAATTGAGTAATCCCTGAGAAGAAATTCAGAATGGCAAGAAATCTGAAGTGCTAGTGAGGGATGATGGACTCATAGTTGTAGGAAACAGACTTTGTATCTCGAATGTCAAAGAAGTAAAGGATGGAATACTAGATGAGGCACACAATTCGCCTTACGACATACACCCTGCACCCAGGTAGCACCAGGATGTATAGAGATCTAAAAGAGCATCTCTGGTGGAAAGGTATGAAGAGAGATGTAACAAAATATGTGAACAAGTGTCTAGTGTATTAGCAAGTCAAGGCTGAACTCCAAGCACCTTTTAGCTAGTTAAAGTCATTGTCCATCCCTAAGTGGAAGTGACAACGGGTAACTATGGACTTTCTGATGGGTTTTCGCAAGACTAGTAGGAGGTATGATGCTATATGGGTTATTGTGGATCGTTTGACAAAGTCAGCCCATTTTCTGGCAATTAAACAAACTGATTCTTTTCATGTGCTAGCAAAGAAGTATATTGATGAGATAATGAGATTGCATGAAAGTCCTGACTCTATAGTTTCTGACAGAGATCCTCGGTTTACTTCGAGATTCTGGGGAAGCTTACAAGAGGCTCTAGGGACAAAGTTAAACTTTAGCACTACTTTTCATCCCTAGACAGATGGTCAATCTGAGAGGACCATTCGAACCCTTGAGGGAATGTTTAAGGCATGTATGATGGATTTTAAAAGAGCTTAGGATAAGCATTTTCCATTGGTCGAATTTGCTTACAATAATTCGTACCATGTAAGCATTCAAATGGCTCCTTATGAAACACTGTATAGAAGGGGATGTAGAACTCCTATATGCTGGGATGAAGAAGGAGAAAGGAAACTAATACGGACAGAGTTACTTCAGATGACAATGGGCAAGGTCAACTTAGTTAAGCAACAGCTTAAAGTAGCACAAGATAAAATAAAAAGTTATGCTAATGCACACCTGAAGGAAATAGAGTATGAAGTTGGTGAAAAAGTCTTTCTTAAGACATCTCCTTGGAAAGGAGTCATGAGGATTAGCAAGAAGGGAAAGTTGAGCCTGAGATATGTGGATCCCTATGAGATTGTTGAGAGGGTTGGACCGTTAGCCTATAGGTTGGCGTTGCCCCCAGAATTGTCACAGATACATGACGTCTTTCATGTTTCCATGTTAAGGAGATACAGATTGGATCCATCCCACATCATTCAGACCACTGAGGTTCAGTTGAGAGATGATCTGCATTATGAGGAGATTCCAATGGAGATTTTGGACATCAAGAAAAGATCCTCCAGAACAAGACAAGTTAACTAGTCAAAGTCTTGTGGAGAAACCATTTTGTAGAAGAAGCCACGTGGGAACCCTTGGAGGACTTAGGGAAAATTTTCCACACCTCTTCAATGATTTAGGAAAGAATTTCGAGGAAAAAATTCTTTTAAGAAGGGGAGAAATGTTGGCCCTTGATTTTTTTTCTTAAAGGATAAGCATGATTAGATTAATTTTAGGGTCTTGCTAGATTAATTTATGTTGGAATTAATTAGCATACTAATGTGAGCAGGATTTTATGACATAGGTAAATTGAATTAAAGCTTAAGGTGGTAAGTTTGCATAAAGGGCATTTTTGAAAGACCACTTAAGTGGGAAAGTCTTAACGCTTTGAAAGAGGGGCAAAATAGAAAGAAGGAATTGTCGGCTTGTGCTTTAGTGGCGACAAACGTTAGTGAAGAATGAAAGAAGAGAGAAAACACAAAAATAAGAAAGAAGGGAGAGAGAGTGTTATGGGTTGAGAGAAAAAAGAGGGAGTTAAGCTAGGTCTCAAGTTTTCTTAGCCTTTAAGAGGGATTTTGAGAGTGATCAAGAAGGGAAAAAGGAAGAGGGAGATTAGAGCTTTCATAAGAAACTCATTGTTTGGTAAAGATTCAAGGTAATTTTGTGTTTAGTCTTTTGGATTTTTGGAGGGGTTTTGGTTTAAAGAGCTTAGGAAATGTATAGGTTTAAATATCTAAGATCAATTTCATACATAGATATCTTTGGGTTTTCCAATTGGAATTCCTATTGAATGGAAATTTTGTCAGTTATGAAGGAAATCAAGGAGGGGATCAAGTGGGGTAAGAGGAGCAAGAGGAAAGACATCCTTAAGCTAATTTCTTAAGAAAGGAATTCAAGGTGGGTATATGTTTATAATAGAGTAAATAAGCCACTAATGTTTTATTCGAATCAAGGAAGTTTAATGATTTCATTTGCATCATCAATGTTGCATTTATTACTTCTTAGATGAATTGAGAATTTGCTATTTGATTGATATATGACATGTGCTGATGATTGGTGAAAAGACTTTGAAAATGAATTCTTGTGAAAAAAGGATACATGTTTATGAAATCATGATTTCAGAAATGGTTTTTGAAATACTCATGTTCATGAAAAACAAGTTTCCAAGAACGTGCCATTTGAGCAAACAGTTTTCAATTCATGAATTACATGTTATGTGGGTTTGGTGTAATCTATTCAAGAATTTCACGTGCATGTTGACCAACTTAAAGGCTTCTCCCACCTACCTGTTAGTGGCACGGAGCTCCTTCACAGACTCCCTTAAGTTTACACCTACGCAGAACCACTATGTGGGATTGTGATAGTACGTCAAGTTTACGACTATACAGGACCATTATGTGGAAATGTGTAGTTCGTCATATTTATGGATCTACCCAGACCATTTTGATGTGCTTATATGCTTATGAGATGTTAACAAGTTTGATGCATTCATGATTTGTAGTTTTTGAATTTCAGTTAGGAATTTAAGAATGATACTTTTATGAATTTAACTAAAACTTGTATTGTTAAATGAACATTTCAAAGATTTTGCTTATTTTTTCATTATAAACTGTTACCTACGAGCTTTCAAGCTCACCCCTCGTTCCTTCCCCTCTTCAGGTGGTGAGCAAGATATCGACTGATCGAGTCAAGAGTCAAGGAATCACTCCAATTTGCATATTTTGTTTTTGAAGCTAGATTTTGTAAAACAAGGCTTTAGTCGCATTTTGAGCGATTCTAGTTTATGTAAACTTTGTATTTTTGGTCAATGATTTAAGGTGGCTCAAAATGCCCACTAAAGTATTGTAAAACTCTTATCTTTTGATGTTAATGATATATATGTATATATTATTTTTTGCTCATGATTTCCCAAGTCTTTATATTGTATTTTGAAGCTTTTCAAAAGGGTAAGAATTGTGTTATGAATTTAGAGGGAAAAACTAGATTGATCTGGGTAGAACTAGACAAAGTTGTCTTCTGGAAAGTTGTAGACAAAGTATGAAATTTTTAGGCATCCGAGTTGAGAGATATGATCATTATAAGTTGGTAATGCTGCATAAGATGTATATCATAACAACTATGGTGAAAGATGAGAATTTATTGTATGTAATGAATCATTTGAGTTGAGATTTGGGAGAATTATGAAATCATTTTGGTAATTGAATGTTTAAGGAGTGTTTTTGCATTAGAAGAAGTTAATTTGGGAAGATTATGGGTGAAAGTAATGTTAAAAGGGATGTAGAAAGCATTGGGGAGGCTTTGGAGGGGCTTGGGTATCCCCTGTATCCGTTAGATGGACTTTAGGTCCGTTAAAGGGACCTTCTTGGATCTGTGAGGACCCCCAGCATCTCCCATGTCCATTTAACAGACATTATTTCTAACACACTTCATCATCAACATCATATACAATTCATCCCAATTTCATCATCATAAACTTTCTATTATAACATTCCATAAAAAAAACAATCTTTTACTTACTTGTCTAGCTTAAATTTCCACCTCAATGATCAAGCTAATTCAGCTCTCCATGCATGTAAAATTATCCAAGTATAAGATGAAAGTAGGATGTTTCCTACAAAGGTAAAATGATGATAGCAGATTATATCTATCTTTAAGCAGATTTTCTTGCACGGATCTTGTAGTGAGTATGAACAAAATGGAAGCAAGGTGTAGAAGTTGGGAGGGTTTCGGTGGTGAGATTAGTGTAAAAGAGAGAAATGAACTAAGCTGAAACTTCTCCTGCTGAAACTTAACACATCAAATATTAGATGTCACCATCTTACAATAACATTTGTCCTTAGGCATGTAAGTCACTTGTCCTATGTATATGCTGCCAATTTTCACCTAGTTATTAGTCCATTCGTCACTCTATGATTAATGTAATTTGTCAATTAATTAGCTATGCCAAATGTCACTCAATTATAGGCTTAGTCATACTAATTTTCTATGTGTCAATTTGTCTTACTACTGGGCTTTTTTTAGACCAAGTGTACATTTTAATTCATCAATTTTCCAATTGTACCAATTAATTCCAAATTTACTACTTGTAATCAATCAAACTAAAATGCAAGGCATAAAAAATACACAATTCACAACATGATCATTTTAAACCTTTTATACTCTGAAGTAAATCAATTGAGTGCATATACATTCTTTGCAATGTGTACTAAGTCATAATTCATATGTGTATGTTATCATTATGCATGTGAACAAAATGCAATTCATGAATTCTTAATGATATGGCCATCTGCAACAATCTAAGGCTCTAACCCTTAATATGGAGAATGGGCTATTATAATGGATTGGCTTTATAAATGAAGTGATATTCTAAGAAGAGCTTCAAAAAGAAGAAGAAATCCCATCCAAGAAGAGAAAGTAGAGAAGTTTCAAAAAATGATTGAAGAAGATGAGCCAGAAACCTTTATCCAGAAAGAAGAAGAAGGGAGAATAGAGGTGGTTGAGGAAGAAATGGCAGAGGAACCAAGTTAGGAAACTACTAATGAGGCGTTGGTGGTGACCTTAAGTACGGAGGGTTCCCAGTTTCTTAAAGACAAATTGTTCGAGCTAGCTGATGATACATGAAGTTTTAATTTTCCTTATGTTTTTAATAGTTTTTCATTAAAAAGGGCATTATTAGAGTCTAGTGGTTTTATTAATCTAATTAATTATGTCCTTAAGATCCTTACAAAAAAAGTATACAATCTACGACGTTTTATTGAGAAAACGTCGTAGATTGTATAAACTTTTCGTGAAGTTTTTGATACGTCAGGAAAACGTCACGAAAAGTTTAAGTTTTCTGTGACATTTTATAAAAACGTCACAGATTTGGAGAACTTATTGGGAAATTTTATTATTAAAACGTGGCCAAATAAATACCACAATGTTTTTCTGAAGAAAAAGTTGTGGAAGTGTTGATAAAGAAATTAAAACGACTGAGTTTAATTAACGTTTGGGTATCGTTTTGAACCCAAACATTTTCTTCAATCGCGCCTCCCATTATCTGCACTCTCAACGTATACACAGTTTCAAATCTCCCTCTCAAAGTCGCCCCTGCTCCTCTGCGCTCGTGGATTCCTAAGGTAGATTCCGATGCCCACTGCTCTTTTATCTTCCTACTTGATTTGCTAAAGCTCGAACTTTCTCTAGTGCGTATTGGTTTAATTTAATATTCAAAGTATACTGTATAAAATACCCATGAATCTCCTCTCTCTCTCTCTCTCTCTCTCTCTCTCTATTATTTGATTTTGTTAAATTTTAAATGATTCTTTGCGGGGTCTTGTTTGAAATGGCTTTTCCAATAGGTTTTAGCTATCTTCGAACATTATCAATTCTTAGTAAAGGCCATCGGGTTTCTAGTATTGTGAACTTCACTTTGTATACTCTAATATAATTGTGCACCACATTTTCATTTGTTCATATTTATACTTGTTTATTATTGCATGCAGTGGTAATATCATTATTGCTATATATTTGTTATCAGTCTATCCATCAGTAGTTTCCTTCTTGAGATGAAATTATTTAGTAATGTTTGTTTCATTGCTCTAGCTCATCATCAGTTGGTGTTTTCCCATAACTAAAGACTGGCCCTCTTAAGGATTGCAGAGGAATTTTTTTGAAGTAATTTGAGTGCTGCCATAGATTTCAACATAGAAGTACTAGATCTGGTATGACAATTGTGCATTTTATCTAATGCATTTCCAAAGTTTTGTACTCTTCTCTTGTGTGGGAAAATTCCTTATTTTGTTGTAGTGTATACTTTTCTTTTTCTTATGGAAGAAACATATGAATACTATTGAATGAATTAACATAAAAGTTATTTACGTTTTTGTACTTGATTTTGAGGAGTCTTTAGGATTCTAACCTATGACTTTAGGATACCATCTTTTCTGCTTAGGATCTGCAGTGTATTAGTTACTACACACGGTACTATTGTTGGACTATTAAGCAACTAGTAATAGGTACTCAGCATCATAAGGAATAAATTTCAAATAATGAGATTAGTGGTCACCGTTTCAACAAAAAGGTTTAAAATCCTAAAAAGTAGAGGTTTGAACATAATAGACATATTTGATTAGTTTAATTATATGGTGCAAATTATTTTGGCTGTGGAACTATTAAACATGGTTGAGGATTCGGGGTAGATCAATTTTTTTCAAATTTGTGAAGATGTGTAAAACAAAAATAACCCTCAAAATTTTGACAAAATTTGAGAAGAATGGAGAAGTTGCATAGGATGACTCAAATGGGATTAGATTTTAGATGACAGTTGCATAAATTTGTACAAACATTTGAATATCAAACTTTCCTAAATAATATATACATATGCGGAATTTTGGCATAAATTCTGGAAAGGAAGTCATGGTTACAATACCATAAGAATAAAGAGTTCACACAATCAACATGCTTTCATTTT
>JAOQMP010000210.1:2773285-2787052 GCA_027563575.1 Erythroxylum pedicellare
GTAGAACAATTTTTTTTATAATTCAAGTTTATTTTAATATGCAATAATTAAAAAAATCAATAGGTACGATTAGTTCAATCGTAAATTAATCCGTCAATTTTCATAAATTAATAAATTGTTATAAATTAAAATAAATCAATTAATTTTTTAATTAAACCTCAAATTTTTCTATGAATAAGGATAATCTCTTTTAATTATATTTTAAATTATTTAATTTTATTCAATTTTTAACTAGTTTTATGACAGTCTAATACTAGTTTAACCTTTTAAATTTTAAACCTTTTGTCTTACTGATTTAACATCTTGTCCAATTTTTAAAACACTCGTAATATGAGTTTAAATTTTAGTTAAAATATATTGAAATAATATTATTTTAACTTTTATTTAGTCATTTAATTAAAATCAAATTTAATGCAAAGTTCAATCTATTTATATATGATGTATTAACTTTGAATTAAAATATTTAAAGTGAGTTATAATTTTTTATACAAGACAAATCTTCACAATCTCTTAAATTATAAGGGCCCTCACTTGAACCAACCATTCCCTTCTTTTACAATCCCTTACACTTCCTATTTGCTTGGTCTTCTTTTAGACTCTTTCTCATAGCTTTTAGTATTCAATATTTTGTAACAAAAGGGGTTCTCCGCACGTGCCATTTTGTTTGTTACGATTGCCAATTTAATTGGTACACGTATAGTTGACATTAGTATATAAATGGAAATTGAAGTCAATGGAATTGTTTTAGTCAATGCTCTTTCTTTTTTCTTTAATATCATTAAATATCAACTCATTCTTATTTTAGACATTCAAGAGAAATACAATTATTTTAGTTTATTTAGATATCAATAGCAAAAATTCAGTAAAAATTTAGCTAACATATGAGATCTGAAGAGGTTTAATAGTATACAACTTTATTCCTAACTAGTAGAGAGTAACTATTTTAATAAAGTTAATGTTTATTTAATTTATAAGCTTTTTTAATATAAAATTGACTTGAAAATATTTTATATTATTGAGATAAAAACATTTGTTCTAAACTTTTAAAAAAAGAAGATAAACTATAGTAAATTAAAAGTGTACGGTCGAGAAACACAAATGTTCAAAAGTGATTAAATAAGACAAACAACTCTCTTAAAAGCAAAAGCTAAAGCAGACAAACTCTTTCAAACCCTATAATCTAAAGTGACCATGATCGCATCAGAAGAGGTAGATGATGACCCATTAGTTAATAGTTGGCTTTTGGGCAACCCCACAAGGGAGTTGAAGGGACGGTGGAGATTAAGAGGGTATTGATTAACATAAACACCGACTATTAGCTGTAACCTTTTGACTTGGATTCCAATTGCCCACTTGAATGGTGTCCACGTGTCCACCGTTGATTCGTGGAAAGCTGACCAAGTTGCGGTCAAATGGAAGTGGGAGTTGCGAATTGTAATGTTTTGCTATGCCTTGCCTTGCCTTGTGTTGGTTGCTGACAAGGACATGGGAGTTGGGAACTCGTAAAAGTTCAATTTCGGGACGTTTGGGCCCCACGTAAGCAAAGTGTTTGTACCTAAAAGGGGAAAACGACGTCGCCTGAGAGATTCGAACTCTCGCGGGGAAACCCCATGTACTTAGCAGGCACACGCCTTAACCACTCGGCCAAAGCGACGTTTGATGTATGATTAAGCTTATATAAGATTTACTATATAAGATTACTTTGGACTAATATGAGCAAATTTTAATTTAAATATAACAATTTATTTAAAAAAAAGCATACTTGTGTATTTTGATCATTGATATACCTTAGTTGTGTTGAGTTATCATTGTTATATAAAAATTTAATATTTATAAATTTTTAAACACGATGATCCACATTAATGATATTACAAAATAATGTACATATAAATGCGTTCATAAATCATAATATGTGATATTATAAAATAAAAAATAAAATATATTTAATAAAGTTTTCAAAAATAAACAAGTTTAAAATTAGTTTAATATAAATATTCACCATGTGAATAATTTAATTTCTTGCGATTTCTTTTATATTTTAAATTGTGATTTAATTAATTGTATATCTTTTTTTAATTACTATTAACTTTGATTACTAATTAAAAACTTAAATATAGAAAAATTTTGAAAAATGGAGAATCTAATTATAGATAATAAGAGGGTTAAGTTTAAAGTTAAAGATTAACATTCAATTTAATTTTTAAATTTAACATTTTAATGTATTTTTAAATAAAATTTTAAATTTTAATATATTTAAAATAATAGTCTCATAAATTACAATTTATTTGGCTGTCATAGGTCTAAGAAATCGCTTAACCTTATATATAAATTATTAGTGTAATACATTATATTAATAAAGAAAATTTTTTAAATAGTTCAATTTTTAATTTTAGTTTACTTTATTTTAATAATTTTTATTATTAAAAATATTAATTTAATAATTAAATCAGTAAATTTTTGTAATTAATAATTTTTATAAACTAAAATTAATTAATTAATTTTTATGAAATATTTTTATTTGGATTTCAAATATCAAATAAGGATAATTTTTAATTTTTTAATTTTATTTAATCTTAATATTATTAAAAACATTACAAAACCCGAATTTTAAAGAAAAAGAAACTTATTGGAACATGCACTTTAATTGGCAATCATTCATTATTTCACCTTCTCAATCGCGATCCTCACGCGCCACCACGACCACCATCGTCAGATACGAGTTCATGTATAGCAAAATCTCAACCCTAGGGTTTCTCTACTCTGGTCTCGTCCTCGGCCCTGGATAGTTTGTTAGTTCTAGATGTTTGTTACTGGAATCCTAGGGTTCCAAACCCTATTCCTCCTCTCTGCAGCGGTTCTTTGCCTCTGGATACGCAGCAAGTGGCGTAATATGGTGGTGAAGAACCAGGAGATCAGGCGACTCGTTGACATGGTGTCGAAAGAGTCGGCTATGACTGAATTTGAAGCGAGTAATGAGTTTTATAAGTTGCCCATAGCTCATCAGTGCGCAGTGTGCTTTAGTCCCACCACTACCCGTTGTGCACAATGCAAGTCCGTCCATTACTGGTTCGTTCTTTGCAATCCTAAAAAAGATTGGGTATTTAATTGTCGATGCTTCTACTTGATATCCAGTAATGTTGTCGTGAAGCGGGTTTATGTTCTTGTAGCTGCTTCTTTTATCTGTCGATGGGGTTTATTTTGTTTGATTGGCATTTCTGATTGATTAAAAATTGCAACTTTACCTTGCAAGTGGTTGAGGAATATGGTATTTAAAAATTTAGGATGGTTGTAATTCTAAATTTACATAGTAACTCGTGGATGAATTGTAACTCTAGAAAAGGAGAGAAAATCTCAATGGTGTTGGTTGATGATCATATTTTTATTTGGAATTGCATATTTTACTAGTGTCTGCTGAAGAACATTTTAGTTTGATGCCATGTTTACTTATTTCCGTAAGGATGGCCCATCGCTTTTACGTTAACTTTAGACCATTTTATCTTCAAAGCTTTTTGTGTTTGTGGATAGTTTCTGAAAGACTCTGAATGATGAATGTTTATTTAATGTATAGAATTAAAATCCCTTGAATTTTTTAACATTGTGCACGATTGTTGTCTCACTTTCTTTGTGCATAATGTTAAGAACAATGGTTTTAACACTTCAAAAATACGCGGATGCTGTAAGCTGTAAAATATTTTAGCTAGTATTATAATTGTTTTCCTTTGCTGGGGGATTCTGAGTGGGGAACTGTAGCCATTAGAAAGATATTTACAAATTAACAGTTAAGCTTTCATTATGATTTTCTTATCAGCTTCCAGACAACCTAGTGCAGAACTCATTTAACAGAATATCTTTTATTGTTATGCCAAAGAAGGCAGTCCAGAACTACTTGTCGGTTATTTGATTTCTTATATCCTACCTAACTGGTACTTTACCATTTGAGCGTCGTTAGCCTCTTACTTGTAGGCTGCATGCTGGATTGCATAGTTTAGATTGTGTTGCTGATAACCAACATTAAATACTGCAGCATTTAGGATCTTTCTTTCTCTGGGGCAGTGCCTGTTTATGTTTGTATATTGTTTTTGTAGCTGCAGTAGGTTTTTTTAACATTAATTAGTTGAAACTCCTCCTTCTATAGTTCTGGCAAGTGCCAGATAATTCACTGGAGGCAAGGCCACAAGGATGAATGTCGACCCCCAGCTGTCACTGTGCATATGAAGCAAGAAAGTGAATTGAACGAGATAGCAACTCCTAGAAAACAACCTGAAACACACAACCCAGACAGTGAATCGCCAGTCCTTGATCTTCCCATTAAGGATATTGGTTCCAGTAGCAGCAGCAAGCTTGAGATACCTTCTGAAGACACTGCTAAACCCCCTGCAACTAAGGCTAGAGCTAAAGAAATTCAAGAAACTAAACCTTCTGAAAATTCCAAGCTGGCTGGTAGTTGTGGGGCTGCACAAAGTAAATTAATTAATATGAAAACCAGTAATACTGATGAAGACAGGAAGTCTCAACTTCCTAATGGCAATAGCAATATTATTGATAATAATGGGCCAACAAAGTTGGGCCATAAAAAATCTGTTAGAAGGGCATCTTCCTCTCGGATGTCACCTGTAAATGATCCTCAGTCCAGCGGCTCACGGTCCTCAAACTATGCCAAATTGGATTGTACAACGAATGGTGGAGAGGACAAACCACACTTATATAAGGGTGAACAAGTGAGATCTTTGTCATTTAATGCTTCATCTGACAATCCACAAGATGCTTGTAAGGGCAGAAAATCAGTGTGGGAAAAAATGCAGCAGTTAAGAGGCTCAAAGGAGCAACATAATTACAAGGTTTTTCTAATATTCTGAGATGATTTTGTGGGTGCAAGTTACTTTTCACACTGATATGGTGCTAATGTGATTGTTGACCTTTTCAGATAATCTTCCCATATGAACTGTTTGTGAAGTTGTATTCTTCCGATGTAGATCTCAATCCATTTGGGCTCATAAACTGTGGGAATAGGTATACTGTGGTGGACTCATATGCCCTTACATTGCTGTTACCTTCTTAGGACATCTAAATCCAGGCAATGTATGAGTTTAACTATTCATCTTGATATTTAAAAATGTTCATGCATTTGGATGCTACCATATTCCATTCATTTATAAGAAGAGCAAAGAATCTATCTGTTGCTAATGTCCCTTTCTTGAAGTACAAAGAGGTACTTGTATAAGCATGCTTCTTCATTTGTAAGTAGATCAACGACTCTATCTGTTACTAATGTCCTTTTCTTCAAGTGAGAAGAGGTACTTGTATAAACATGCTGCTTCAGTTTTACTTATACAATTCTCCTTGAATTTCTGCAGTTGTTATGCTAATGCTGTGCTCCAGTGCCTTTCATTTACCCGGCCACTTACTGTTTACCTTGTTCGTGGGCTCCATTCGAATGCATGCAAGTTTACCTTCATGATTTCTTTGTGATCTCTGTACTGGATTATTATTGGATTACAAACTTGAAGGTTTACTAGTTTCCCTATATTTTTCTTCTTTCCAGGTCAAGAGAAGGATTGGTGTTTGGTATGTGAATTTGAAAATTTGATTGCCAAGGGAAGGGGTGGAAATTCACCAGTGTCCCCAATCCGTATATTATCCAACATACACAAAATCGGAAGCCACTTTGGTCATGGGAGGGAAGAAGATGCCCACGAATTTTTGAGGTGAGCTTTGATGAATTGGTTTCCCCGTGAAGTATTTAGATTTCTTTTTAAGATATTCATGACAGCATTGGTCGGTTACATGGAAGGTATGCAGTTGATATGATGCAGTCTAATTGTCTCAAGGAAGCTGGAGTTCAGGGTCCACTGGGAGAAGAAACAACCCTAATTAGTCTGACTTTTGGTGGTTACCTTCGATCCAAGGTTGAGTGTACTTTCTTCTGTGTGTGATTTTCAGCAAGCAAGGCTGAAAATTATAATTCTGTTATTTTAATATTTTGACTACTGTTTTTAGATAACCTGCATGAGGTGCCTGGGACAATCTGAGAGGTTTGAACGGATAATGGATCTAACAGTTGAAATAGAGGGGCACATTGAAACTCTCGAAGAAGCCCTTACTCAATTTACAGCTGAAGAAGTGTTGGATGGAGAGAACAAGTACAATTGTAGCAGGTTGGTTTTATTTCCCTAAGTTCTTTGCTTGAGTATCATATTAAGCATGTAGGTTCTAATTCACTGTCTCTTTGCTGTAATAAGGTGATCCAAAGTTGTCCTGACATTATCAAATATTTTTGGGCCTTGTGGATGTTATTAAATTATTTCTTAATAAACTTTCAATTATTTGATGAATATGGAAAGAAATTCAGCAAAATCAATTCAATTTTTGGACTTTTGTCAATCATTTAAAATTTTCATTTTTCTGTTTTATCTCAGGTGCAAAGCCTATGTGAGAGCAAAAAAGAAGCTGAAATTGGTTGATGCCCCTAACATCCTCACCATTGTGCTAAAGCGATTTCAGGTAAAGTCTTGATATAAATGTTGGTCTTGTACCCGAACCATCTCAAGGCAATTTATTGACATGAAGCTGCACTTCTTTACTAGACACTTCATTTAAGATATTTCTTGTTTTGTGTTTTATTTTTCAGTCTGGTAACTTGGTGAAACTGAACAAGTCAGTTCAATTCCCCGAGATCCTTGATATGACTCCATATATGCACGGGACAATTGACAAATCTCCTCAATACAGTCTTTACGGAGTTATTGTTCACAGAGATTACATGAATGCTACTTCTACGGGCCATTATGTGTGCTATGTGAAGAATTATCATGGCAACTGGTTTGGGGTTAATGACAGCACTGTATGTAACATATTTTCCTCTCCCATACTCCCTAGGTTGCTTTGCAGCTTTAATTTTTTCCTGCAATGTAATTCTTATTTTTACTATGTAACAGTGATACGCTTCCCTGGCCCACTGGCCTTAGTATAGAAGAAGAGAAAACTTCAGTTAGTTATCTTGCTAGAGAAAGTTATTATTATATATAAGAACTTCCAAAAGCTGCAAGTCCAAACCAAAGACTGCTTGTAGTATCCCTTACATTTTTAAGTGATGTTTCACGTGTGCCATATTGCGGTCAACATCTCGACATGTTGCATGTTGTGAGACTTACTGCACTTATTCTGGGATGTGGTGATGCCATCCTTTGGATCTTAGATAACACTAGTCACGCCTATATATTTATGTATTCATTTTTATCTACGTTTGATCTATTATAAGCAACCATGAATGTATTTCCATGTAAACAATTTCATTGGTGAATATTGGTGCATTTCAGGTACTACCTGTAGAATTGGACATGGTCTTATCAGAAGGGGCATACATGCTACTCTATGCCAGGTAAACATTTGGCTAGTCTCCGTAGGGTGAAATGGAAGTTGTAGTTTTTAGTGTTTACTTATTCTCCGATCTGCTGTCTTCAGATTCTCTCCACGACCCCCTGCTTCATTTAGGAGTAATTTAATGTCTCATGTTGTGAGGTCTAAGAAGAGGAACTTGGAAGCAGTTCCTGCCAGCCTCCATAAATCAAAGTCCAACTCCCACACGCTGAATACAGATCGCTCCAAGGCACAATGCAAGCCTGGGAAATACCCTTCCTGGATGACAATGGATGATCCATCGACTAGGATTGAACTGTGTAATTCAGACTATTGGAGATACGATGAAATGCGCAGAGTTCCTAATTTTGATTCATCAAGTGAGAGCTCTTCACTTTTTAGTTCCTCTGATGCAAGTTCCTGCAGCACTGCAAGCACCAAGGGGTCTACAAGGAGTGGAGACTTGTCTGATTTCTTATTTGGTGAGGTGGGTACTGGTTGGTACAGTCCTTACAGGCTTGTGTCCGATTCTGATGTACATAGAAATCCTGAAGCATATTCACAAAGGCATGCAAATAATTGGAGATAAGCGCCTAGAAAGGATTGGAATCTTGAATTCTCTGTATACTATACTACTCTTGAAAGCTAACCCTCCACCCTAAATTTTGGCAACAGTAACAGCATGTAAAATTGACTTGGAGCAATTAGTCTTAGGCTAACCCATCCCACCAAAGACTCATGATGTTTTATATTAGGGTTAGGGAGAGCAAGTGGGATTTAGATCAACTCAATCAATCATTTTGTTCATGTTCGAGTTGAGATTGATTCTGTAGCGTTTGTAGTGATGGTAATTTAATGACCCAATTCTTTCTTTCTTCATAGCCCATCTCATCTATTCTAGGGTTGGCAAGTCGGTCCTGTCCTGCCCGAATTAACGGGTCAGACCCAATTCTTTGTCAATTGACGTGACATTGTTTTAAATATTTGGATCATCTTAACTTGGGGTCCAAAATTTGTGATCCATAATGAGATAGTGCTGTGAAATTAGAGAAGACGAGTAAGAGAAGGTTCTTCCTAGACCAAATTACAAACACCTCAAAAACCCAAATGCGAGTGGCAACAGTCTCATCATCGTCAACATCACAACCACTCGTACCAACTTATCATCACCACCGCAAGCGTATATCAGCCGCACTGTCGGCAATTTCCTCTGTTGTCTCGAAGACAAGAACTATGGTCTCCAAAGCAGTATCAGCAGATGAATACACCACTATCAAAGAGAGAGTCAGTTTCGAAAGAGAAATTAAAAAGAGCAAATTCATCGCAATCGCTGGCCATGTCTTCGACGAACAATCAGCGTTCTCCTTCCTTTCTCAGGTAACCCATTTTGTTGATTCCACCATTTTACAAAACCCACCATCCATTTATCATTGGTTATCTTGTTTGTTGGTTGGATAGGTTAAGGATCCGCGTGCTACCCACAACTGCTGGGCTTATAAGGTTCGTTTTTTTCTTTAAAAGTCTGTTCATTTTTCTTGGCTTTGTTTTGATCTTTCTTTATGGGTTTTTGTATCTCGTTTAAGTGGGTTTTGGTATTGATTTTTTGTAACAATAGGTTGGAGATCAATACAGGTCTAATGATGATGGTGAACCTTCAGGCACTGCTGGGAAACCGATACATTCCGCTATTGTTTCTTCTGGGATTGATAGGATTATGGTCGTTGTCATCAGGTGCATAATGAATTTTGACAGCTTTTTCTTTTCATGTTATTTGGTAAAAGAATTTAGGTGCCCTGAAGTTTGCATGTGATAATGTGATGGTTGATGTTTTTATTGGCTGTGAAATTCATCGAAATTCCTTGTCTTTAATCTGTTTTTCATATGTATTGAGTTTATGTGATTGGTTTTCGTAGGTATTTCGGTGGGATCAAACTAGGCACTGGAGGACTGGTGAGGGCCTACGGAGGTGTGGCATCTGAATGCTTGAGAAATTCCCCGACATGTCTTGTGAAATCTAAGGTGGTTTATTTATATTCTTTGTTTAGACAATCATGCGTGCCTTTGTGCTTAATTGAGACTTGAGATAATATCATTTTATGGTCTTCCTGGCTTGTTAGTGTTCTTATTGGCTATTCCATTTGCTTTTGGTAGGTTCCCATGGGTGTGGAGGTTCCCTTTGATCTTATTGGAATTCTGCATCATCAGGTGATCTAAGTTATAGTCCATGTGTATTTCTTTTTTCCTGAAGTAAAGATAATTGCTGTGGCAAAGTACAACAAAAAGAATAAATAAGAAAATAAAAAATAGGTTAAAATGATGCTTTTACATGAGCTATTAATCTTCTTACCTTTATTCTTGCCTATCCCTTGGCTTGTTACAACTGTCGTAAATCATTTGTCCTCCAAATTTCATGGGGAAATTATGTTTTGCCCATCCTAAATTCTGTCATGTGGCATATGGAAACTTATAACTCTTTTATCCGGAATTGGAATTAAATAGTTGAGTCTCTAGTGAAAGCTTTTACTTTAACTTGATGCACCCATAAGTTAGCCTCAGAAAAGCTCTAAACAATTTGGACATTGCCGGTCTTTAGCTTTACAATATCAATGAGGATAAGCTGCATCATTTAAGTTTCTGCTTCTAAATGCCGTCGTGTTGCCACCTCATGATGTTACAACATTGAAATTGATAACCTTGTAATCTTTCACAACAGTGATTACGTTATTTTGATATGGTTCTTGGTTTTCACAGCTGCAATCATTTAAAGCTGAGGACATCAGACAGGACTATGAGACTGGTAAAGATGGCATTGTTATGGTTTCCTTTACAGTTGACTTTGACCAGGCTAAAATCCTGGAGGATGCTATCAAAACAAATTGTAGCAGGGAATTGATTTTCTATAAGCGATAAGAAAGATGGGACAGAGAACTTATATACACATCGGTATACAGTTGCCAAGTAGCACTTGTTAGCTCTGTTTGGAAACAATTGTGTACAATGGCTGCAGCTAACTTTTGCAGATGAAAAAGTCACATGTTCTATTATTATCATGGCTTCAGCATGGTTGAAAAAGTGGAGTAGGGTATCCTGATGGTTCCCATGTCTAAATATTTTGGTACATTGAGTGCTGTTCCTTGTTCAGAGAGAGGATCTTGTGAAGGTCATTTTAAAATCTTGTTGTTTTGAGCAGACATATTCCTATTTAAAATTCTCACTACAGAATCTGGTGCCAGAACATGTAAAAACATACAGCGAGGTTAGTTTAGGTCAAAATCTTTATAGTAGTTAGTGTTGTCAATAAATAAATGATTGAATTCTTCAAAATCATTTTATTCAATAATCTTGATGTTTGTTTGTGAATATCATAAGAGCTGTATCTCTCTAGTTTACTTTTATGCCATCTTTTCCTTTATTTCCAAGTTTAAGCTTTCCCTGTGTTTGAGCTATCTGCTAGCATTGACATTGCTTATATTTATTTGATTATATTTAATCATAGTATAAAATCAAGAATATATAACAACAGCCAGAAGAATACAATCAGCTATATCAGAAACAACTATAGTATTGGAATGACTGGGAAAAAGAATGCAAATTTCACACATGTACAACTCAAATAAGTGCATATCGCAGGTTGATCCTGATCTAGAACCACCATGGGATAAGCTAGTAGACTTGATAATGTTGTGACATAGGCTAGGGGAATTAATGACTTAATTTGATGGTGGTGGGGAGAGGAAGGGGATAGCGGGGATTGTTGTTGGAATAGTTGGAATTGAAGGTATAATAGGCATAGTGGGGATTGGTCTTGGTGGTATAGCTACTTGTGGGGTAGTGGGTAATGTAGGCAAGCCTGGATTTGACAGAGGTGGCAGTGTAGGCTTTGGCAGACTAGGCTGAGTTGGCTGCGTAGGTAGTGGAGTTGATGGCAATGGAGGTAATGTGGTCTTAGGCAGGGCTGGTTGAGTTGGCAGAGAAGGCAATGGAGGCAGTGTTGTCTTTGGTGTAGTTGGCTGTGTTGGTAATGGACTTGAAGGCAACGGAGGCAATGTGGTCTTTGGAAGAGTTGGTTGCGCTGGCAGTGACGGCAACGGGGGAAGTGGCGTCTGTGTTGGAATTGGTTGAGTTGGCTGTGTTGGCAATGGATTTGAAGGCAATGATGGCTGTGCACTCTTTGGCAGAGAAGGCTGAGTTGGGAGGGTTGGCAGTGGAACTGAAGGCAAGGGTGGCAAGGTCGTCTTAGGCAGCAGTGGAGCTGAAGGCAGTGGTAATGCTGGTGGTCGGGATGCGTTTGTGTCCAGAAGCTGTCGAGCTGCTATGCTTATGTTGATGCCTGACAACCATAATGCTAAAATCAGAGATGACACGAAACAGAACTTCAAGGAAGGCATTATATTGATAATGGAAAATGCTAGCTTCTTCTGCAAATTCAGGTAAGATATGCTTGTGACTTGGGTGTAAAGCAGCTGATTGACAGGTATTTATACAGAGTTCTCCCCTTCGCGTGTTTGATGAGATGTAGGTGGAGAAGTTAAGAAAAGAACTTGTTAGTTCACCTTCTCAACTTGACCTGTTATTGAAATTCACCTTTTTGAAAGAAAGCTTAAGACCGGCAATCTACCAGAGAAAGGCAATGACTTGTGCGGTTTTTGTTGCAGGGTTTAAGCTAGATTTCGAAGGCGTTTAGAGACGATCTAAGCTTGAGCTTGTGAAGTTTGTGGTCCAATAGGACTGTACAACCCAGTAGGATTAAGTGGTATTATTGAACCAGACACAGCAACAAGCAATGTAAATGCCATAAGCAACTATAGAATTAATGCTTATACAATTACTTCATCTTCTCTAAATCCAACGTTGATGATCACGGACTGAATTACTGTTATTGATAAGAAACTCAATTACGTGACATCGCACAAAGCTCGGTCATATGAAGCTATGAACATCACGGCTTCATTTTCTTGGAATACAATAGTAACAGTAAGAGTCGATGTAAAAATTCTAAAGTATGGACCCTCCTATCATAAACATTTTGTCAAATTCACTAATTTAAGAAACCTTTCATGAAAATACTTATTTTTTCTGAAGTATACGATTTACCAATATACTAAAAATTTGGAGAAATGATAGATAATTGAGTATATTACTAATTTTTGTGTGTGTAATCTATAAATGCATGAATAAAGAAAGGTTTTTGGCATTATTATTAGGGTTAATTACAGAAAAAATTAAAATTTTGACTTAATTTTGTAATTATAGTCTGAACTTTAAAAAGTGATAATAAAATGTTCAATCTTTTTAATTTTTTTTTTCTAGTCAATGTTAATATTGCTGTTAATTTTACTGTCGTAGCTTGCCACGACTTTTAAAATTCTAACTATTAATATACGTCATCCAAAATTAACACAAATAACGAAGATTAATGAAACGACATCGTTTAATCACATAACTGAAACGATATCATTTCAAAAAAATGATATGCGATTTAATCTCTAAATCAATTTACACAACCCTGACGTACTCACCTTTCATTTTTAGTTTGTTCCCTTCGTTTTTCAGTTTGTTCTCTTAATGTCATAAGTCACTCTTGTAAGTTCTTTGTTTTTAGTTCGATCTATGATGCTCTCAGCCCTTCGTGGTTGACTTCATTTTCATGCAATGTATAACAGGCTTAGGACGTCGAGAAAACAAGCTGAAAATGAAAGACCGAGAGCGTTAAGATAACAAATTGAAAACAAAATTAACAAACTGAAAATTAATGATAAGAGCGTCGAGAAATCAAAACAAAAATGAAAGGAACAAACCAAAAATGGAGGGTGAAGGCATCGAAACTTCATAAATATATTTAAGGATTAAATTGCATCATTTTTTTGAAATGACCTCATTTTAACTATGTGATTAAACGAAATTATTTTATTAATCTTCATTACTTGTATTAATTTTGATTGACGTATATTAATAATTAGAGTTTCTAGAATATGTGACAAGTCACATTAGTAAAATTAATCACGCCAACTCAGGTTATAATTGAACAAAATTGAAAGTGTAATTACCCTGTTTTGAAGTTCGGGTTATAATTATAAAATTTAGCAAAGTTTGAAATTTTTTTTTGTAATTAATCCTTATTATTATGCGTAAATACACAATTTTGATCATAAAGGCATAGATCTCTAGAAGTCATGTACATAAACACATACATAAATCTCTTAGCGTATAATCTGTCAGTATCTGCAATTATTCAATTTGTTACAGCGAGCTCATGCTAAATTCAACCTAGACTGATCATTCTTCTGTATCCTGAAGTAAACTTCACATATACACTTCTACACTTCTTTACCACTTTTATTTAGTAACATCCTCCACCGAAGCTTTCATCCAGGGCTACAGAGAGAACTGTTATGGTCTGTTGTTAGTTTT
>JAOQMP010000210.1:2805232-2825501 GCA_027563575.1 Erythroxylum pedicellare
ATATTCATGTTGTTGAAATATTAAGATTTAAGTATAAACAACCTGCAATGTCTGAATTGTGGAATTTTGTTGTTGAATCAGAAATGTTCGTTCCTGCTCCGTCTGTGATAATCGTACCAATTGATTTCGAAGTTGAGCATTTTGTTCCTTTTCTACCTTATGCTTGTCTGCAAGCGTAACATTCTCAGACTGCATCAAGTAAAAGTAAAGAAGTAACTTAAATTCAAGTTTTCCTGAAGTGGACAAGGAATAAACACACCCACACATGCAAAAATTAAATGATAATATATAGGTCAAAAATAGATTGTTGTTCACTCAATGCATATAAAAATACATTTATAAACTAGAAAGTTTTCTATTCTGATTTCTATTTTTGGTAAAGATGAAGAATGAAAGAAAGGACACTCCAGAGCAAAAAAGAACGAAGAAAATGACAGTAACTCCTTAGCTCATTAGAGAATTAGACAGTAGACCAAACTTGAAGTTAAAAAACCTTTAAATCTGACTGCAGTGTGAAAGAAACTTTCCACGCCTTCTGAACTTCATTGAAGAGGAGGATGCATTGATCGTTTGCGTCTTTAATTGCTTCCTTCAGTCCTAAAACCTCTTGTTTCAGATCATGAATTTCCTTTTCCTTCTCATACAAGTCCTTCCGTACATCATTTGCCTGCAAGAATCACCACAACTACTGAATGGGCATGTTCCAAACTAGCTACATTCATCAATTACAAGAATGACTTTACAATTATCACATAGCATGACCTCACATGTTTTATCTTTAAACAAATAATAGCAGTAAATCGAAAAACATAACGAAAGCCTAATGAACCTTACTCAAACTATCATCTCTATTTTTCATAATCATCCTCGTGAATTTTAAGTCTTGAAACTTATCTCCAATTGTATACATAATAACCCAATTTAAATTCAGTGATCTACAACGGACTAACTTCTCCAAATTTCACAAGAAGGATTTTGCTGGCATAAGCTTGTTTCGCACCAACCACGTCACTACTTCCTTAATCTTCTCTTGCAGAAAGGGTAGTCATTGACAACAAAGTGGTAGCCAGAAGGAATATTTTCTGAGCAAATTGAAGGATTTACTTCCGAAATAATATAGAAAAACAGATACTTACTACATCTCTCCACTTCTTAATTGTATCATGATTTTGAAGGCTTAATGAAGCATTTCTAGCCCTGGCACAAAAATTGAGGGAGGATAACGTCTCAGACAAACTTGCAGCATTTGGGCACACGTTGAGTATCATCAAAGTCTTTGAGCTTCCCCCTAAAAGATACATCGTAAAAGCACTCAAGATTGATAAGAGAGGAAATCAATGAGCAAAGCAGGCAGCATGATAACAAAGAATGATAGTTCCGTTTATTAGTTTCTTCAACTTGCAAGGTACATTACGCCAAACAATGTACATAATGCAGCCATCTACTTGAAAAAGAACAATATGTAACTGAATTTGCTCGATGATCACCAATTTAGGCATAATCTACTTGAGATTCTGAAATGCTCATAAATTCTACAAAATCAGCTGTAACAAGACTGCAATGGGAAAGGCATACACTGAAAATTGGTTCTGAAATTATGCAGCCTAACAAAGTGCAGAAACAAGAGGAAATACAATACCTACAGAGTCCGCAAAGATATTTGTTAGCATTGAATTTCCATATGGAACAACTTCCTTCTTTGAAGTCAACGAATATAAAACATCTCCCAACCTACATGTGAGACATAGGTTGTATTGAGATCATGTACCAATGACTGAAGTATGCCGTAAAATACTACTGATTCTCAATTTATTACTGCTGTCACTGAATAAGTGCTAATAATATCCTAATCTCTATCGTGCTCTCTTGGTGTCCCAAACTTCTCTTCTCCATGCACACAACATGCAGGAAATTCCAATCAATAGACAATAATTGTCATAAGGTCTGCCCTCTCACTTATATACCCAAAACTTCTTGTACAACTGTAATGAAATGGCCATCTAGATGACAACCACTACACAAGTAACAGGTTAAAAATTAACAGAAAGTGCCAACGGAAACGTACGCTGAAAGCGATTTCATCACATGTAGCAAATCTGTCAAGCGTTCTCCACTATCATCTTCTGTAATTAAACCTTCACTTCCAGCAAGATCAACAAAAGAAAGCTTGCTATAAAAGTTTTCTCCACTGATCAAATTGTTATAAAATATATGAATTGTGACAATCCTACAATGGGAACAAGAACAAGTATGAATCATAGATATAAACTTCGTATCACTAAGATAAATTTGATGAAAGTTATAGTAAAAATAGGAGCACATAGAATGCCCTGTTATAAATCTGAATTATGTGTATATGTAACAATGGTGCTTTGAAGTTTTCTACTATGGGAAATAATTTCAAAAGATGAGTACCAAGCCTCTTAATTCCATCTTTAATTTTTTCAGCTCATGCCTTCTGTGCCATAAATTTACTGTAAATATCAGTCATTTGAACTTCATTTTTATGCATTGCAATACAAAGCAAAGACATTTATTGTCTATAATACTAAAAGACATCACATATGCATGTCCAAATCAAGACTCAATCCTGATTCGAACTTCACAAAGATAGTTTCCTACGACAATTATCAAGTTCATAGACCGTAATGAAACAGAAAGGGGACAATGGACACAACGGCTAGGTATCCTTAGAACATATTTTGAACTTTATCCTTTCTTTGCCTATTATTATTCATTTCATTCCACCACATATCTTTCATTATAGGTTGCAGATTCAATCATATATTCAACCATATATACTCCTGACAAAGAGTCATTTGGCTAAAAGTTTTGTATATGATCACTGTACTTGACCTCTTAAATTGTAGAACCTAGTATCATGTTAAAATAACCAAACCTTCAATTATATATTCAACCATATCTACCCCTGACAAAGAGCCATTTGGCTAAAAGTTTTGTATATGATCACTATACTTGACCTATTAAATTGTTGAGTCTAGTATCACCTTAAAATAATCAAACCTGCAATTATATATTCCACCATATCTACCCCTGACAAAGAGCCATTTGGCTAAAAGTTTTGTATATGATCATTGTACTTGACCTCTTAAATTGTAGTCTAGTATCATGTTAAAATAACCAAACCTTCAAATAATGTCTGAGGCCTAGGTGTGGACGCATGGTGATGCTATATAAACCTTTAATATCAATTGAACTAGTTTTTTACAATTTCAGGCATTTTGCATTTAATTAGACAAAATCATGGCAGTGCTCTAACAACAAACATTCTATCTTACAGGGGCAAAGAGAATAAAGGACATACAAATGAGAAACATTGAACTTTAACAGGTCATCTCCTCGCCTCTGAAATGCACTTTTCAAGACTCTAGAGAAGTCCAACGGGTTATCAACTTTTTCTTGTGCAAGTTCTACAAAAGATTCAGTCAATCCCATTTTGATCTTTTGCAAATTCTGTCCAGACTCTGACAACAAATCCCGTATCTGTAAGAGTGAAAAAAATACATCAATCAGATAAGTAAAAGATAGTCATGCTCAGGTACAAGTACAAACTGCCCTTTATTGGAAGAAAGTGTAAACATTGAAAAAATGAAACCTGTTCATTGTAGAACTCAAAAACTGTAGCTGAGAAACTGAATCGAGAAGCAGAATTTGAATCTGAGTTAACCAAGTCTAACAGTTCCTCAAAACAACGAGCATACAAACCCCGATCATAAGTAGATCCTTCCTGAGCAACGTGAAATCACATTAGCAAAGCCATTCAACATGCAAATAATGCAAACTTAGTTCATATAAAACTACATGCACACTAATGCATATAAATGTTATAACATACAAAAGAGTGATTAAAGAGCACCAACTAGACAAAAAGATTCTAAAAATCATTCAACTGCCACAAGAAACCATCTGACAGATAGGAATCAAAGCGACTTGTTCCTGTGCAATCTAGTGAGATATTTGGTTCAAACACTTTCAAATGAACCAGGGGGAGAATTCAGTTATCCAAAGGGTCTGTGTACCAGACAGTGAAACTGTTTACTCCAATAAAATAGCTAGTCGGTCCAGTTACCAAAGGATATCTAGCAAGCGCAAAAATAAAAAAGATCACTCTCAGATCTTGCACTAGAACATAGCAGACTATTTACAAGTCCTCTAAGAAACACAGGCCAAGCTGCATCTGCATGCATTAAGAAACTAAAAAATCATTCTAGAAAATCAAATATATGCAAAGAAAATTATGTGCAGACTATTTAAAAAGATTTCTCCTCTTTTTCTTTTAAGAATACCATAGTGTATGTCTTTCCAGAGCCAGTTTGTCCATAAGCAAATATAGAAACATTGTAACCGTCCAATGATGACTGCACAAATGGTTGGACATCCCTAAATAGTTCAGCTGCAAAACAAACGTAGAATGGAAAAAACTTAAGCAACAAGCCTGCAATGCTTTGCAACATGACCAAAAAAGTATAGGTAAAAAGCCACATTGCATAACCTATCTTCATGTCATATTATGTAACATTGTTAGCGCATAATATGACAGAGAACCAACAAAGAACAACAATAAACATAAAAACACCATTGTGAAACCTTGTCCAACATGGGGCCCAAAAACTCTATCAAACTCAAAATCCTTTTTAGAACTGGAAAGGGCGTCATTGGCAGTATTTATGCGGATCGTGCAGTCATCGGGAAACTCGGCAATAGAAGGGCCTTCATCCTCAAATAATGGTCTAGCACGACAATACACTTTTATGTTTCCTGAAAATAAAAATATTTTTCAAAAAAAAAAAGAAATTTCATAAGCTCGGTGGAGCATAATATGATAATAAGCCATGAAAACAATGGGCGACAATTTTACAACTTTTCTGAAATGTATGAGAAAGAAAGAGAGAGAATTTTTAATCTAGAGAGGTTTTCCGTACAACCTTTGGCTGTTAACAATTCATCAAACAATCTTCTCTTCTCATTGATCAACGGAGATATTCTAGCTTCAGTTTCAAGTGCAACTTGATCTGGCATTTAAATAGTTCAGACACAAGAAACAAGTGAATATAACGTTAAAAGCTTGTGAAGAAGAAGCTATACAATCTACCTACAAATATATGCATAAAATTTTAGAGATTTCAGTAACATATGCAAATCAACAATCAGATGCTACAAGGTCTCACAAAAAGCCTTGTTAAAAATAAAAAATTAAAAAAAATATTAAAGCTGTTGAACTAAAAAATCAAAATGACTAACATTGCCAAACAGAAGAATGAGCATGTTTGGAAATGTTCTATATAGAATATTCAAAGAAGAGCTAAATTTTCACCTAGCTTAAAAGTGCTCGAAGCAAGAACACCTAAATAGCGGGTAAGTCGCTCGAGTTTTGCATTAGAATACTCCTGCAGTTCACCTGCCTCTTGTCTCAACTCCATGTAATCTTCTTTCACACACTGCACCGGAAAAGTATTAAGAAGATTCCTGATATCTGAAAATAAACATAAATGTACCATAACAGAAGCACGACTTAAGATTCTGTAACCGTCTCCGTCGACTCAAAATTTCCCACATTGCCACTAAAATCACTAACCACTGAGCTTACCTTGACTTTATCCTTCAACCGCCGGGCTTTGAAGGCGAGAGTTTGCTTGGAGAAACCAAAATTCTCGCGAGGAAGAACCGACGCCGTGGAAGAGATCGAATAAGGCCTCGCGAGTGACGGAGCCACCTTGTGGTCGTCCTCCGGCTCCGGCACCGCCAATGACTTCCTCGCCTCGAAGCCACTCACGTCCCAGCTCCACTTGTTCCTCTGCTCTGCCATTACAAGAACTAACCGCTAAGCTCTCTCACTCTCCTTCTCTTCTAGAATCCACAATCCCTCATCACCTTCAACTCATTTGAACATTCGCTTTTTGTTTCTTCTTATTTGAATGATATTGGTAAGTTACCGGCTCTGGTTGGTTCGTTCCTCTTCCCTCTCCGTGGATTTGATTTAAGAAAGCCGAACCACGTCGTTTTCGTGGTTGGTTTAGGGACATAAGTTGGCGACACAGATTTGTCTTCGTTTCAATCTCGGAGACCCCTAGATTTTGTCTGGCTCAAAATAGACCGTTTGGTCTTTTTCTTGTCCAATAGATTCTCTCTCTTTTATGCTTAACTTTTGCTTTTTGTGAAATTGTGAATTATCAATCATTAAAAAATCTGCAATCTAATTATAAAAATTTTAATTCGATTAATTTTTAAGTTAGATTTTTAATTTTTGTATTTATTTGTTTTAATAATTTATGTTGTTAATAATCGATCCATTTATAATTAGTCAATTTTTATAAATCAAAATAAATAAATAAATTTTTATTTAATAATCTTTCTTTTTAATTAAACTTAAAATTAATAATTGCCTTCTTTAATTATATTTTAAAATTTTTCAATTTTATTCAATTTTATGATGATTTAATACCAGTTGAACTTTTTATGTGTTAAATCTTTTATCTTACCAGTTTAATTTTTAGTCCAAATTTTGAAACATTCGACATTATTATATTTTAAGTTTTTTAAATTAGTGATATACTTTAAATTAATGGATGATGTTTTCTAAACGTCTAGTTTAAAATATTACCCATCATCTTAATCAATTATGTAAATTATATGATATTGGTAAAAATATACAAAAGTAGCTTAATTAAATACATATTTATATAGTTAGAAAGATTCTAACATTTAAACATTTAATAAAATATGCCTACTAGAACTTTATCATTTAGGAATAAAATGTATACTGTTAGACTTTCTCAAACCAATTTCAAAAGGCTCAAAATGAATAAGGTTGGTTCGGATTGATCAAACTTCGGACCAGGCTCAGGACTGGACAATGAACAAATAGGCATGATAGGAAAAAATAGAACTCACTTATTCGCAACTTGATAAGGCTAAAACAAAGTCTCTTTAAGTTTAACAAAAATATCTTAATTTAACTAAAATAATAATTTAATAAAAATATTTTTATTATTTAAATATTGCAAAATTTACTATATAATATCTTACTATTAATAAGAAATCATAAAAAATATTTTAAATGATTTTCATTTTTTACACACACACATATACATTAAACATATTCTATTTCAGTATTTGTTAATTTAAATCAATTATTAATTTCATTTTTATTATTTAACAATAAATAAGGATATAGAGTAATAGCATATATATTTCTTTAAAAAAATTATATTCTTATATTGATATTAAATTTAATAAATATTAGACTTTTTATGAATTCTTATGGGTTTTGGTGCACATCAAATCTTCTATGCTTATAAGCATGGTTTAACCCTCTTTCAATTAATTTTATTCACATATTTATGTAAAATTTATATAAATGTGATGATGAGATTTAACAAAATATGATAAAAACTGATTTATAGAAACAAAAGATCTAGTCCTGTTTAGGTAAGACTGGGCAAAAGTTGTAGAGTTTCCGCTAAAAAAGGCAAAACGTGTATTATGGCACATCAAATCTTCTATTCTAATTACTCTGTGTCAATAAATTTCATTAATACACTTAGAGATTCACATAAATGTGTAAATAAAATTTAATAAAACATGATAGAAACAACAGGAGATCTGATCCCGAGTTATGGCTGGCCTCTGATTTCGACCCCACAAATATAGAAAACAGGCCGACTAATCTTTAAGTATCTTTTGTTAACTATTACGGCAACTCACTATATAATTTTGAAATATATAAAATTAAATTAATATCATCTTAATATACTATTCCAGTGCCTTTTATACATATACTTTCTTTTTTAATTAACATCCAACTATATTTTGCCATTAACATGACATTATTTCTACTAATAATATTATTACATTATGGTGACTTAAATAAAAAAGTGCATTATAAGTTTTATATGACAATAAAATATTATTAAAATTTAAAAGAACATTTTATTGTTTAGCGATTAGATCGATTATATTCTATAGAGCGGAATATCAGGCCATGAAACATAATTTAATTGTGACAAGATGTGAATATTTTGTTAGATATGCAATCTTATTATAAAAGACAAGATCGAGAATGCAACAGTAAGAAATAAATTAAACATAACTAATATTATTAAAAATTAAAGAGAAACAAATTTAGGTAATTTTTACACGTTAAAAAAGGCACTAAAATATTAAGAATATACAAGAATATTATATTTATAATTTGTAAGAGGGAAAATGAAAGTTTAATGATTTCTACGCTTAACTTTATTATTATTATTATTATTATTATGATCATTCGTAATTATCTTTTTTTAGTATTATTTAGTTTATATTTTATTTATTAAATAATTAATAATAATAATATTATTATTATTATTTTCATGTAGATCATTAGTCTTTTTACTAGATAATAATAAAATTGTGCAATCCTGGATTATCAAAATTCAGCTGACCTGAACTCAACTCGAGGAATAAAAATTAAGTCAACCACGAGAATGCACTTTACATCTAAGGGGATGGGAAACTTACATTCCCTCTAAGTTAAGAGTACGTTTGGCTTAATGTGTATTATTTGTATTCCCTGTCAAGCATTACATGACATAAAGGTCAAAAAGAAAAACAGAAGAAAAAGCACAAGAGGGAAGTTTTTTCCTTCAAATTTTTAACTCACCACCCACTCTCTCTCTTTCTTCCATTGGTGGCTCTATGCTTTTCTTTCTCACAAGAACAATGATCAATGCATCCACACATGGTACAAAGCACCTATAAGCTGCCGTCTACTCTGAAAAATTTTCGTCAGCCAATCTCTCAGTTACTTCCTCTTTCTCAGCTTCGTTGACCTGCGATTGGTGGGTTTTCTTTTTCTCAGAACCTTTTTTCATTTCCTCATTCTGGATCCTGGCGCAGTTTCCTCTCTAAATTTGGCAAATGCCACTTCTCTTGCTCACTACCTGTCCTTATTTTTCCTTTTTATAGCAGCCCTTTTCTTCTCCTTATCTGCCGGTTTAGTCTCCGGGTTACAATTAAGTGAAGGTTTGGAAAGTTCGAAGCTTTCTCGGTTTTTTCTTGCTTATCAGAGTATATATATATACTTTTATATTTATATATATATATGCTCTATATTGAGTACAGATATGGCGAGAGAGAACATTCAGATCAAGAAGATTGACAACACCACGGCTAGGCAGGTAACCTTTTCGAAACGGCGTAGAGGGCTTTTCAAAAAGGCTGAGGAGCTCTCAGTTCTGTGTGATGCTGATGTTGCTCTCATCGTGTTCTCTTCGACTGGGAAGCTCTTTGAGTACTCCAGCTCCAGGTCTCTCTTATCCTCTATTCAATGCATGTCTGTCCATGTGTGTCTGTGTCTTCTTATTTATTTCCTGCATAACTATGCGTACTTTTGTGCAAGTTAGAACAGTGATCTCCAGGTTTTGCGCTGAGAATAGATGTTTTAGTTGATTTTTGAAGAACGAGAAATGAGCATTTCTAGGTAAATTGGTACTGTTTCATCATCTGAACTAGTGTCCAGTCTTGTCATCATTTCACGTCAGATACCATAACCTGAAGTTCCAGTGTCTTGCTGTCCTTCTGATTGGTCTGAATAACTTTCGTTCTTTGATGAAGTATTGATGTACCATTGGTTACAATTCTTTAGTTGCTGAATTCAGACTGCTTCCAAATGCTTATCTATTTATCCCTTTCTTCTTTAGTTGCTTATCCTCCCTTTTATCTTTTCTATGTGTGTTTTTATGGTGTTCCTGATTATATATATATATAAAAGGATGGTGATCATGGATGGTCCCTGTGTCTTTCCACTGTCCTCTAGTGGATAAGGTATTTGCCAGGCAGAAAGAGCTCAATACTGATCTGGTGATGTATTAAGATTTCATCGATTGTAAGAATCTACAATTATTGAAAAAAAGACAAATAAAGTTGCATTGTTGTTGGAATCAGACGTGTTTTAACATTATGATTGAATTCCTATGTTAAAGAGACAAGTTAAACAATTGCATTTAGTCAACTAAACTAGAGTTCGTGTTGCCTCTGTGTGATAATCTTATCATGAGACTTAAGGTATTAAGATGGTTTAAGAAACTTCTGAGGATTACTTAATTAGTCTAAATATTGTCAGAATAGCTTTATGTTTAACATACTAACTTAAAATGGAAGGTTATTAATTAGAGAATTATTGCAATATACTGCCTTTTCTTATTACTTTCGGATCTGTGGTTTTCTTACACCCCAATTGAAATAATTGTTGGGCCAATTACATTACATTATTGATGCTATTTATATTGGTAGGTTTTAATTAATGATGCCATCGCTTCGTTGTGAATTTGCTATTTCCTGGTAGTTCTCTTCATTTACTGCCAAAGAGAGCATGGCAATGCAACAACGTCCTGTATCCATTAACAAAACCATATTCATTTGTCTTTTATGACAAACTATGGTACGTAGTTCAGAAGAAGAAAGTTATAGAGGAAGCTCAAGAAAGACAAACGCAAAGGTTTCATGAATTGTTAGGACGGTAGCTGAGGTGGCTAGACGTCTGTCTTTCAACTTATGAGTTATCAGAAGATGAAAATGCAATCGGAAACTTGGAAAGTATAAGTTAGCAAAGGTTTTGGATATGGTTGTTTTTGATGGAGTTGGACATGATCCAGAACACAAGCATGTCTTATTATAATGCACTGTCAAGAACTGCAAGTTGAAAAACCAGCAAGTCTTTAGTCACTCATAAGATTGCTTCAAGTATCAGTAATCGAAATTAGAAAGGATAATATAATTCTTGATGAGATTTGTGATTTAAGAGGAGACCTTAATTTTTTTTTTAATCTCTTGACAGGAAATCATAAGAATACTACATCAACTTATTCCTTTAAAGTTTCTTTCTGGAGTTCCTTGTAATTGTTGCTGGATATAGAGTGAAAATGTCCTATACTGCAGTATCTTATCTATACTGATTCACGAAGCTGGATCAAAGGGAATATAGTGTAAAACAACTTTTTTTAAGCCATAAGCCTATAATTCTAGAGACATCCTAAAAAGTTTCATTTACTTTTTAATTATAGATTGAATGTTAATTAATCAATTTCACTGGGGCTGCATTCTAGGTAATGACTTTATGATTCTTTTTGTTATGAAGCATGAAGGAAATCCTGGAAAGGCATAATTTGCTTTCGAAGAATCTTCCTAAGTTGGAACAACCATCACTTGAGTTGCAGGTTTGTAGTTTACCTTTGTCAGTATTTCTTTTCCTACATGTCATACAAACTCTCAGAACAGTAAGAAAAGTTTTGATTCAACAGTTGATTAGGACAGGACTTCTCTTTTACATAACTCTGAATTGTTATGGAGATACTACTCCTTTGTTCACTCTCTCTTTTCTGGATAACATAATTTGCCTGCTAAAATTATAATGACGGGTTCTTTTCATGCAGCTGGTAGCAGACAGCAACTCTTCCAGGTTAAACAAGGAAGTCGCTGACAAATGCCAGAAATTAAAGTATAATCTTGACTTGTTATTAGATATTGAATCATTATGATTTACTTTACCTTGGATCCCTCTAAAACAGGCAGATGAGAGGGGAAGAGCTCCAAGGACTAAACCTAGAAGAACTGCAGAAACTTGAGAAGTCTCTTGAAGTTGGATTGAGCCGTGTGATCGAAAAGAAGGTTAGTAAGTAAGCTGTTCTTTTTATGATAAAATCACATTATCATGATTGTTGTTAACGTTACATTATATTTATGGTGTTGATCACAGGGTGAGAAAGTTATGAAAGAGATTGGTGACTTACAAAGAAAGGTGAGTTACCATTGTTGGTGATCTTTTGCTAGCAACTCGAGTGGTTTTGAGTTTGGTTTTTCTCTATTTCTTTGTGAAAAGAGACACTTAATACGTATATAAAAAAACAAACCTTTTGCAGGGAATGCAATTGACAGAAGAGAATGAGAGACGAAGACAACAAGTAAGGATGTTTCTCGCTACGTTCGTGCAACATAACTAAACAAATACATTTACGTTAGTGATCTCAAAATATGTTCTAAATGTGCAATGGAAGGTCATGCAGATATCAAATGGTCATCACAGATACATTTCAGCAGACACAACAGAGAATACGGTTTGCGAGGAAGGGCAGTCATCAGAGTCTGTAACCAATGTCTGCAACTCCTCCAATGGTCCTCCTCCACACGACTACGAGAGCTCGGATACGTCCCTCAAATTGGGGTTAGTGAAACTTGCTCGTAGCTTCTTTCATTTATACCTTAGCTTCAACCATACGTATTACTGTAACTTGTGTGTTCTTCTTAACTATATGTTCTTTTTGCAGGTTACCATAATTTGGCTGAAAATGGATGTTGGCGGATGATCCGGAAATGAAAGAAGTGAGAACAAAACTTCGGTTCTGTAGTTGAGGTTATTAACATTGTATTAACTGAACGTAAATCTAATCAACCCACAGATATGAATCCACTTGGGTACTGAAGCTTCGCCTTCCTTTTACTTTTTTTTTCTTTTTGTTATGATAATCATTTCAAACAACTGAACGATGGCGGAAAGTCAAGAAGTCACACGTTAGGACTAGCTAAAGTGTTATGAGAGGAAGCGACAGAGGAGCAGAAGGTAGGAAGACGATGAAGAACGGTGAGGGAGAAAGGAGGGAAGCGAAGCCAAAACGGCGTAGTTCGTGTTAATGAGGTTTTAAATGATGACAGGTGTAAAAATATTATTGGATGAGTGTAACTGCTAGGAGAGGAGCGAGCTTTTTGTTTTTCTTCTTGAATCTAATCTCGAAAATTGCAAATTAGGGTTTCTATACTAATTACGTAAGAAGTTGGTATCAGATTCAGAACTCAAGAATCATAGAAGGCATAGCAGAAAGCACACGCTCTCATAATTTGAAACATATGAAGGAAAATATAAAATTACAACGCAAGAGATGGAGTTGCATTATAAAAGAAACTCACAAGATTGAAGGGGCTTGATGTTGGAATTTGAGAAAGTTGTGGTGGTTACCCGTATCACATTCCAAGATCCCATTAGCGATCTGAAGGAGCATAAGCAAAGAGGGGATTGCCAACGAGTATTATGCTTGGTTTGACCTTTTGTAACATACAATGGTGATGCCAGAACCCTATTGGCGAGCTTATTCTTGAAAGGTCTCAAAACATGAGATAGAATACCCGATGAAGATATGGGTTCCAAGAAGCTTACAATATGCACATGATCTAGCAAAATGGGAAGAAAAAACCCAAAGTAGTAGCTTAGAGATGTTATGGATTAGATAAAAGTGGTGGACGAGGCTATACCACAGGAGGTGGCTGTCAAATGGGACAGTAGCTGGAATATTAACTAGGTAGGTTGAACTCCAGTTAAAATTACCGAACAGAGAATGGCAAAAACTAGCAGTAGTAAGGAATTAAAAGAAAAGAGGATTAAGGGTTTTACTTCTTGTGTGATGAAAATGATATAGCTAGGAAACAAATAATACAGTAACAGCAACAACAATTTAGTGAAAGTTCTCCTGATAGATAGAGTTTGGGAGGTCTAACTTGCTCCTAATCAATGGAGACTCTCTTTCTGAAAATTAGGAAACAAGTCTAGAAAGAAAATACACATTTATGTGGTGGATGTAAGAGAAGTAGGGATGGAAGAAGAAAGTCAGGAGATAAAGCAAACTGCAATCTTATTACAAGCTATGATAGGTAATTCTTCTTCTTCTAAATTCTAACAAATGAAAGTGGTGGGAAGATAGCAGGAAGAACGATCCATGTCTTGGTAGATGGGGGTAGCAAACATAATTTTGTGCATGAAAATTCATGAATCAAAATCGTAATGGCATTGAGGAGATAGAACCAATGATGATATTAGTAGGAGAAGGGTTATAGATCAAATGAAACAAGCACTGCAAGAGTTTAAGGGGATGATGAGAGGATAACAATTCAACACAGATGCATTGATTATGGATACTAGGATGAATTGACTTGAAATGGAAGGGCCATAAGATTGATTTGCGAAGTAGGATAGGTAAAAGAGTAAAGGAAGTGAAAGACAAACACATAGATAAATGCTTGAAGGAGGAAGTAGTTTATCGGTTTTTCTTACTGCCATAAAATAGATGTATTAATTGGTGTAAGGATACATCGGTGATTATTCAAACTATAACTTTGGATCTAGCTATGACATTTTGACCTAAATTTGGCTAACCCAAAGTTAATGAACTCGACTCTAGTTGATTTGATTATTTTTTTAATTTTTAAACTTTGAGTCAAAAGTTTAGACTTTAACTCTGTGGCTTGATCCAATCTAAAGTTTGTATAAAATTTTATTTATTTTATTTACTTTTAATATAAAATTTTATATAACTTTTAAGCTTATCTTTGACTCTCGATCAGGCTCAAACTTATACCGTAAATTTTAAATCCATTTAAACCTCAGGTCAGGGACAGGCTCTTGTACAAATTTTTAGACCAAAATTAGGTGTATGGGATCCGAGCCCTATCATTCCAATATTATCCTTATATGGGTCAACTTATTTATTTGCCTAGTAAGCAAGGGAAGGAGTTACAACAAGTATTAAAGGAATACCAAAATGTCTGTTAGGAGGTGGTTCACCACCATCAAGGGTTTATGATCATAAAAGTCACTTGAAGGAAGGAGTAGTATGTGTGAAATGAGGCCTTATAGGTATGCATGAGTGCAAAAAACAAGCAGCTTAGGAGTTGGTTTAGGAGATGCTACAAGGAATTATCCAGGAAAGCATAAGCTTCTTTACTTCTTCTGTCATTTTAGTTAAAAAGAAATATAGAGAACTTGGAGGTTTTGTATTGAGTATAGAGCTTTGAATAAAAGTACTATTAAAGATAAGTTTCCTATCTTATTGATTAAAGAATTGTTAGAAGAGTTGTATGAGCTGTATATTTCACTAAATTGGACATAAGGGTTCGTTATTATCATATTAAGAATGTCATTTGGCTTAACAAATGCTCCAGCAACATTCTAAAGTTTAATAAATTGAATCTTCAAGGAGTACTTGAAGAAATTAGTGTTGGTTGTCTTTAATAACCTAATAGAAGTTAAAGGTAACACATGGTACAATGAGAAAAGTGTTTAGATGTCAACAAATCCAAATGTAAAAGTGTTTAGATGTCAACAAATCCAAATGTTCATTTGCCTCTAGGAAAGTGGAGGAGTAGCTATGTCATGTTATCATTGCTTGAGTTATGTTCGTTGATCCCAAAAAGGTTTGAGCATTAAGGGGTGGCCAATACTTTAGACATTGAAACAAATTAGAAGTGTCATGAAATTAGTAGAATACAATCAAAGAATCATAAGAGAATATAGTTAAATTAACAAACCTTTAACTTAATTTTTATGCAAAATGCTATTGGTTGGACATCTAAAGATACAACATTTTTTAGTCTGAGTCTTTTAGTTTATGCCCTACAGTAAATTGATTGGTTGTAGTTTAGTAACAACTGTAAGGCAGTATTTATTTTATACATATTTAGATGTATATGATAAAATTCATGGAATAATTATATAATGTAAATGAATTCGTATTGCATTTATATATTGTCTCTGTATTGTTTTTAATCATTATTTTATTAAGACTAGATATTAATATAAAGTAAAAAGAATAGCATATGTTATGTTTTTCCTTACGAAGAAAACAGTAGATCTTATAGACTTAAATATGGAGATACTTAAACAGATGTATAGGTGTTTGTTATAGAACAAGTTCACTAAACTGATTCAATATAAAAAATTCATTTGGAATATTACTAGTATGTTTATAAAATTCTCATTTTGATGATTGTATAAGTGATCATTTAACTTGAGGTCTCCAAAATTATTTTGTATAGAGATTGTTATGTTTTGATACTACTTATGACTTATTTAATCATAAGTCGTTCAGTCGATAGTCATTAATGTAGCATAAACTATATAGAAATAGTTGAGTGATTAAGATAAAATTCACCACTCAAAAGTAATTAGGGAGAATGTTATATTGTTCTCAATTAGTATTAATTTGAGAAATTCTTAGTCAAGGTAGAATAACGTTTTGTAAACTGCTTACAAATGTCATTAATTGAATAAATAACTAATAGCAGAGACTAAAATGATTTGACTGAAAAAGAGTAGATATTAATTCTATGTCCTGTTTAAAACATTATATTATGAAATGATTGAATTATACGAAAATGTCATGTACTGAAAAGTTAGTCAAAATTACATTTGACATTCTTAAATATTTAAGTGGTCATGATGCATTGCTAGCTATCAATCTTGATCTATAATTATAAATAGTTTAATTGGAGAATTAAAAATAAATTAAAACTTTTAATTTATATAATTATAATTATGAATTAAAATTAAAATTTATAAGCATTGATAACATATTTGAGAACCTAATAAGTCACATATAAATAACAAGTTGTAGAGAGCAAAGTTATCTTAATTAAGTTAAAATTGATTGTAAAGTTTATATTTAATAAATAAAGATTATTTTGAAATAATTAAATTAATAAAATATCAAAAACTTATTATAAATAAACTTAAGTTCTAATGGAATTACTTCTTGCTTAACTTTCTCAATTTGTTCCGTATATATAATTAGAGATTTGACATTTGTACAACAATAGTAATTAAGATGAATCAATTTTAGAAATCGTTCGTTGCATACGACAAGAAAATAATGAAGTTTAAGAATAAGAAACGAATTACAATTCACACTTTATTATAATTTATATGTTAATAATTTTATAAAATTATATTGATTTTAATATTTAAAAATTTAAAATATCCTTAATTTAAACCAACCTCTAATAATTGATGCAGAGAAAGAAAAAGGAGCAATTCTCACGCACGATGGGCATCCTTTGGCCAGTAAGGCGTTATCATAAATATCTTCATTTATTAACTTACGAAGAAGAGTTATTGGCACTAGTTATGACAATGGTCTCATTATAATACCTACAGACAGGCAGACTTAAACTATAGAACTTTGAGATACTAAATGAAACCGTGACAACAGCACCTCAACAGATGAGACCGTCAAATATTTTGGGATTACTAAATGAAACCGTGACAACAGCACCTCAACAGATGAGACCGTCAAATATTTTGGGATCTCTATGCTCCGTCACCACTATTACTCACGCAGCTTAAAGCCCTCACTCATCACTTGAACTCGCAGCTTGGCAGGGGCCGCGCGAACGCAGGCCCCCTCTATCACAAATTATGACGTAGGCTCTCCCTCATTGGGGAGACCTTAGGAAGGCACCCCTCCCAAGTGCAATGGAAGTCACCATCCTAGGCCATGGGCCTTCTTGATCGCCCATTGACCCCGTCCAGGTAAGTATGTTTCGTCGTTGGCTTACCCCTTTTACTTATTGCACTTGCTCTCCGCCTCGTGCTTCTTTCTTACCGGTATGGGTCTGTAGTCTAATCTTACTTGAAACATCGTGACTTCATTACCTTACGTGTTTTTTTTTTAATTGGAAGATTGTTAAATCTCCAAAAGAAGAAGAAAGGTAGTCTGGTGCTCCGACAAGATTCGGTGTCAGTTTTCTACATAAACCAAAACGTTACATGTTCTCTCCTTTGTGGTAAGCAGACGGTGACTTTTTCTTTCAGTTTTGGTTAAAAAGTGATTAGCAGAAGCAACATAAACATTCAAAGACCCTGAAAACCATTGCAGATACAGTTAGATATGTGTTGATATCCAAATCAAGGAGCTCCTTTGGATCCTCTGCTTAAGTTAGGATTTTCTTCGGACTATGTCTACGGAAAGATTGAGAGTAAGAACAGAAACAAGTGTTGTACGAGTTTAAGTAATGAGTTGTAAAGATATTACACGGGCAATATATTGAAAAAAGAAGGGGAAGGAGGGGAAAAGAGTTTAAAAGTTCATGGAGACCAATTTTCCAAACTATAATCAAATTACTGAATCTAAAGTACACATATAGTTCCTGTGAAAAAAAAGGCAAATTTTGAGATAGAAATGACAGCTATGAACACATTCGTGAGAGAAACAAGTATATCCCATTGGGGCTTTTGGCTGACACTCTAATCTCTTTTGGATTTTGAAAGAGCTTTCTTCCTCTGGCCCAGCATGTATGTGTACATGTGAGGACTACCTGCAATTCACCATTACATTCAATCAGCTACACAGATGATGACAAGCTAAGCCGATAAGTGAATGCCTAGACCTTAGTTCATACCTGGGACATAAATGCCAAGGACAAGAATTGCGGCGTAGAAGTTATCGAAAGAGAAGTTCCATGTGTTCGGCATTCTTATACAGTACTTCTCAGATTTCTGTCATAAACTCAACTTGGTCAGAGCTACTTACATTTCTGCAGAACAACTTTCAACTGCAAATTATGATCTTTTTATATTCCATTCTATAGGATGTGAGTTTTGACAAGTGGGGAAGGGAGGAATTGATCCATACCTTTCAAAGGAGGAAATATAATAGGGTCATTAAGATTCCAAAACATAGAAAGTTTTTACTTCAATATCCATCTTATGCATGTCAAAGAAGAACAGGAAAAGTTCAGAGCAGCCATTAAGGTTCTGTCAAAGGTGATGAAGAGATAAGCTCAATTACTTCTGACAAAGTGCGATCAGACTCGAATAATTTTGATACCTTCCACAGGTTTCGATTATATTTTAGCAGATTCCATTGATTTACCAAAACTTAAAAACTACCTTGATATATGGCAAAGCGAGATATATCAGACCAACTTCACTGCTGATGCCAGTAGGGTACAACAACAAAAAGGTGCTGTACCTATATAGCACAAATTGAACATTAGCAAATCAATCACCTATCAGTGAAATACTTATTCTGGCCAACAATTTCAGTGTACGCGAACAATACCTAAGCCACATGAGCCATGAAGGTGCAGCACCAAGTGCCTCCTTTGTTCCGAAGAAAGAATAGCGAATAATCTACTAAGGATACTTATCCGATTAGTAAAGCTTACCACACAAAATATACATGCAACAATAACATATATAAGGAATTAAACAATGAAATATTGACTTGCCTCTGTGATTGACCAGCTGATGACCAAAGAACTGACAAGAAAGTGAGCTCGAACCTGCCAATTGTCTTCTCTTTTACTTCCTATTTTTCTTTCCAATTCAGAACTTATACATAATAAAAGCAACCAACGGAGAGGACTAACCTCAGGAAAACTATGCAAGATCGCCCATAATACATACAATCTTGAACCTATCTGTGGTAGTGTCGCTGATATTGGAGACCTCACTAAACCTTTTCAGTACAAACCATAATAAGCAAAATAAGTTTTTAGAATCATGCATAAAATTCCAAACCTTTTCTAACCTTAATTCTCACTCAAATAATTGATTTTGGAATAAGCTATCTTCCAAGAAAAGACGAGAAAGTGCTTACCAACAAGACCATGAAAAATCTGATGTAGAGCAAATTTCGAATCCACAAACCACGACAAAAAGAAGGTAAAATTCAGACAAACGACGACTTGGAAAGCACAAAGCAAAATTAAAAAACAAACTCACTACAGTCTACATTGCTTCAAACACCAGTAAAAGACCAACGTAAGAATAGTTTTCAGGAACCATTAGTTCGTCCAAGAACCCAATATTTCTGGGAAGAAGCAGTTTGCTACAAACGCAAGGCCTACCTCTAATACAGCTGCGGTTTGTGCGAGCTGGAGTGGCTTCTCAACAGCATTATAGACATGTTGGTGACCAGATTCTCTCCAAGTTCTAATGGCCAGAAACAGAACCTGAGCCCTGCAAAGACGTTAAGAAACTACAAATATGAATCGGTTAGAAAAGATTAAAACTTGGAATTCAGGTCTGGGCATAGACGAGCATGGACTTACCAGCCAATGAAGACTGCCCAGTTATAAACAGAGAGGTACAAGCGCCTTAAAAGAGAGAAAAACCCCGCCATACGAAGGAGAACGAAACTAACCCAGTTGAGATGAGATTGAGAGATGAGAGAGTTGGACTTTATAAGGAAGAGAAAATTGGTAACGAAGATCGATCCACGGAGAATCAGAGACAGATACACAGAGGTTGTGGAAATATTAAAGAGATGTTAGTTAAACGGCAGCGAGCTGCTCTAGCGAATTTCTTTAAATCTTAATATTTAAAAATATTATAATATAATTATAGTATTTTTAAATATTTTTTTATTTATATTTTAAATACGCCCTGACTAACTCTCCAAATTGACACAATAATTTACAAATTATGTCAACCGAATATTTCGTA
>JAOQMP010000210.1:2860919-2877206 GCA_027563575.1 Erythroxylum pedicellare
AGAATTAGCCATGCACAAAAGAAGTTGAGGTCTCTCAAGGATGTCTTCTTAAATGGTCAGGTCATTGACCCTGAGAAGCTACAAGCCAAAGATGAACCTGAGAAAGTAGTAGAAGAGTTGAAAAGCTCAGATCAAGAAGCAAATGTTAGTACACAAGCTAGAAAGGATTTGGAGATGTTACAGGAGAAGATTAAGGAGCACTTTGATGTTGGATTTAATTCTCCTCTTACGGTGACAGAACTTGCAGAGAAGATTGATGAGCTTGTTAACAAGGTTATTAGTTTGGAATCTGCAATTTCATCACAGACAGCTCTTACAAAGAGATTAAGATCGGAAACAGACGAGCTTCAATCCCAGATTCAAACCTTGGAAGATGACAAGACAACATTAATGAATGACAAAAATGAGATGAGCATCAAGTTGAGAGAAATGGAGGAAAAGTTGCTTGGACTTCAGGACCTAAACAAGAGTGTTGAAGAGCAGAATAACAATCTTCAAACACATTTTACCGAGGCTCACTGTAATCTTGATCATCTCTCTGGTAAGATGTATAACTTGAAGCCGGATGAGGAGCTTGACATAACAAAGCAAACGGAAAAGGAATTTCTAGTTGAATTTGAATCTCAAGAAGGGTCCAAACAACAAGAAGGTTCTGTAGTTCAACTTCAATGCCAAGAAGAGTCCAAAGGACGAGAATGTTCTTCAATTAATTACGAATCACAAGAAGCTTCTAAAAGAGAAGAAGGTTCTCCAGCTGCGTTTGAATCACAAGAAGATAACAGAAATCATAAAGAAGTAGTTGCTCCTAATGCCAACTTGGATCAGTCAGAGAGAGTGAATTCAGAAGCAGAGTCCAAGATTTCAGGCTCTTTAACTCAACTTGAATCCCAACAAGATGACAAAGGACAAGGAGGTCCTACAGTTGAGCTTGAATCCCAGGAATTGTCCAATACATATGGAGATTCTTTAGTTAATTTTGAATGTCAACAGTCTGAAGCTGCTCCTAATGACGTAAAGGAACTGGCGAATGTGACACCAGAAACAGGGCTCAATACTTTAGGTAAATTTAGTTGGACCAAAACAAATTGTGGATAAAGATTTAACCTTCTTTTCTTTTCATCTTTTGTGTGTAACTGCGTTAGTGATTTGATTGTGCCTTTCATTTTCAGAAAACAAATATCAAGAACAGGAAGATGCAATTCCTGGAGAAAGTTTTAAGGAACCACAGGAGGTCAGGATTTCAGATTCTCTACAGAAAGAAGAGAACTATGCTGTTGAAGTTGGTTTGCCTGGAGAGCAAGAAAAACAAAAAGATCTTGATTTCAGAGAGACTACAGATAGCAGAACAAAAGATGAAGAGGTAGAAATGGAGGACCCAAGAACCAGCAAAAGTGATGGAGAAAGTGTTGGCCCATTCCAATCCAGCACTGGCAACCTCATAATAGAGGAAAAGGTTGATGATACTCAAGCTCAGAGAAAAAGGAAGGATGATGAACCAGACTGGAAGGATTTGTTCACGAATGGTATGGAAAATAGAGAGAAAGTTCTGCTGACCGAGTATACAACCGTACTTCGGAATTACAAGGAAGCCAAGAAGAAGCTTGCGGAAGCAGAGCAGAGAAGTGGAGATAGCCTCTTCAATACCGCGTTACAGTTAAGAGAACTGAAGACTGCTAATGCAAAGAAGGATGAGCAGATTCAGTTCCTACGTCAGAAGCTCAGCCTTCTCCAAGCAGGCATTGGAGAGCCTTGTGAATCTGAGGAACCAACAATGAAAGAGGAAGACGATATTGAGGCAATTCTAATGAACCTGCCAGAATGTCCATCTGAGATTGAACAAAGATTTAGGTCACACATTGATGAAGTTTTAGAGGAGAACTTGGATTTCTGGTTAAGGTTCAGTGCTACATATCACCAGATACAGAAATTTGGAACTGAAATCAAAGATTTACAGTCTGAGCTATCAAAGCTTGATGATAAGCGAAAGAAGCTTGATGGGAGTAGTGCTGGAAGATATTTTACCAAATCAGATGCAAAGCCAATATACAAACACCTCAGAGAAATACAAGCTGAACTAACAGTCTGGTTAGAGAAAAGTGCATTACTGAAAGATGAATTGCAGAGTCGATTCTCATCCCTTTGTGACATTCAAGAGGAGATAAAAGCTGCTCTGAAGGAAAGTGCTGAATATGACGATTTTAAGTTTACAACCCATCAAGCTGCAAAGTTTCAAGGTGAGGTTTTAAACATGAAACAAGAGAATAACAAGGTAGCAGACGAATTGCAAGCAGGGTTGGATCATGTAACAGCTCTCAAGCTTGAACTTGATAGAACTCTGGCAAAGGTGAACGAAGAATACAAGCTTTCTGGACAAAGGAGCAATCAACCTGCCCAGTTACAGCACTCGGAGAGCCGGTCTCATGTTCCTTTGCACTCATTTATTTTTGGTGTAAAGCCAAAGAAGCAGAGACATTCATTCTTCTCCCGTGTGCAGCCAGCGCTGCATAAAAAGTACAATGACTTCAAATCAGGACCTATGTAAGTAAACCATTGTTTCTTCGTTGTCCCTACATCGGTGAGCAAGTTCAAATTCATTTTTTGTTTGTAATTGTTTTCTTTGTAGAAGCCACAGCTTCTTGTTTCTCGTTTAATATTGAACAGATAGTCCTTTTCTTTTCTGGATCAATGTAGTTGCCTACAGCCAATTATAAAACAGCAGAGAGTATTTCAGCCATTTGCGAACTGTTTTATCTTTTCATTTGTCCATGTACATGTTCTGCAGCAAGTTTCCATTTTGTGGTTTTATTAAAACTACAGCTTCTTTTCTTGCATCCCTTTTCATGTTTTATGTATTCTGTGTTTTGCTGGTCAGTAAGTGGCTTCAAGATTCCTTAAAACACAGATTTCTTGACAAGTCATGAATGTAGTATGATCTTCACTCAAATCTCCTGTACTTCATCTTCTTTTCCCAGTGAAACTTCTGGTTTGAAGACTTGACGTTAGTCCTAGTTCCAAAGGAATTAAAGATCAGAGTCCCAAGGATCCAATGTTCCTGTTTGTTAGTGTCATTTCATGTATATAATGATTTCCCTAATCTTCAACTTGAAGGATAATAATTTGATTAGTAGTGGGGTTGAAATAATTAGGCTAAAGAACTGAACTTTTCAAGCAATCTTCTTGGAAATCAATTACCAACTACTGGTATTGAACTGATAGGTTGCTGGTAGTAGTGGAGTCATTATTGAGAGCTTTACCTGGTTCACCGCTTGGTGGAGAAAGCAAAGGTTGCTTGGATTTCCAGCATCCCAGCTGTACATTTCTACCTTTTTTCAGCATTACTTCTACTTGAAGATTGCATACTCTATCTCGATTTTTAAATCTCATTTAATCCAATAATTTTTACAAATTTAATTACTTTATCATAATTAATCAAATAAAAATCATAAATTTTAAACTAAAACTTGATCAAATTGAATTTGATTCATCAATTTTAAATTATGTTACATCATGATTAAGTTGTTGTACTAAGTTTTATGATATATAGAATCAAGTTTAAAAGATAGTAATCCAATTTCTCCCTATATTAGCTAATGGGGATATGCTTCAAAAGTACACATTTCTTACCAAACACTACTTTGCCTTTCTTATCTTTTGAAAGGGACGTAGAAGCTACCAAAAGTCCAAACCCATCTTTCCACTTCTCCCTTATCTCCTTTCAAAAAATTGATTTAAACCATCATTTAATAATCAAATGAATAAGTAAGTTATGAATTATTATACATATTCAAAATTTTACTTTATATATATTAGATTGATATAAAAATAATTACCAACTTTAGTTATTGATCCAAGCCACGTAGGTTTCTCATTACAGCCACTTAATCAGCATAGACAAACTTAGAATCGAAGAAACCCTAGTTATCACTACACTGTGGATAAAACAACTTTTTAGTAAGAGTGGAGACGCAGGATTTGAAGAGGCACCTTTATATGTAATACTATCCTTATTACGGTTATGAATTTTCTTTTCCTGACAAGGTTTTCCCACTTGTGTTGGGTCTATTGCAACGGCCAAAAACGAGGGCATTGTAGTCATTTTAATAATTATCATTACCGAGTGTTGACAGCAACTAGCTAGCGGCAGCGAGAAACAGTTGAAGAGGTGATGACTTCAGTAGCTTCACTCTCCCACTTAGTAATTCCCATTATAATTTGATGTTGTGTTCGCTATCATTCACTAAGCAAAGGTATGAATCATTCCTTCACCTTCTTAGTGAGTGACAGATCTCCATTACCACTCCTATCTTTTCTTTGCTTCTACTTATAAAGTTCTCTCCTTTTCTTTCTGTTATTTTTTTGGCCTTTTTATGGTGTGGGCTGTTGATTCTGTTCTGTTGGTGGTTATCTAGCTAAAGAGTGATTATTCATTTAAGAAAAAGCTGCAATGGAAGCTGGGTCGAGCTCAGATTTACTGGGGAAGTCCGAGAAGAGAAGAGAAAGAGGTAACAGTAAGCTAAAGCTTGGCTCTATGCTGCCGAAGATTGAGCCTTTTGTGCCGAAATCTGACCACAATCCTAGAGACCTGCGATCTTGGGCCAAAAGAACTGGCTTTGTGTCCACTTTCTCTGGTGAAACTGCCACAAGCACCAGTGGGAAGTTTGATAGCGGCGCTGGTTTTGACTTGGAGAAGGGTACTGGTCAACAGAACAATGGCGGGTCGTCACCAAAGATTGAGATTGATCCGGTTCTGGGTCGGACTAGGCCTAGCAGAGCCACCGAGATTGAACAGGACTCGAGCTATGGTCCTGGCTCTAGAAATGGGTTTAGAACTGGGAGAGATGATAGGGGTTTGGGGTTGAGGTATGAGAGCAATAAAAGGAGAATTGGAGATGAGCCTGTATCGGGATCTAAAGTTGAGGAAAGGAGAACACAGTTGAATGGAAATGGAAATAGAGTTCAACAGCACGTAAATGGGAGTGCTGATACGAATGCAATAGCAAATGAAAATGGAAATGAAATACCAGCAACAACTCCGGCTTTGGAACCGAAGAAGGAGGAAGGAAACGAGGGGAGAGATGTTGGGATTGAATTCTATCCAGGTGGGGAGGAGCCTGTTGATGGATGGTGGCACAGGCAAAGTGGAATGAGATATGGATTGCGAGATAATCCTGGTTTTGGTTAGTGCATTCTACAATTTTCTTTCGCTCTTTTGTTATTATTTCACATTTTTAGCTATCAGGGTGCTCTATATGCTAGGTTCTAAAGTTCAAGCTCAAGCAAAAACAGAATTTAGTAAAAATGACTAGTTTACAGAACGTGCGGATGGTGTAGTATTTGATGTTAGTGAAGGATTATTAACTGTGACTAGTTTACAGAACGTGCGGATGGTGTAGTATTTGATGTTAGTGAAGGATTATTAACTGTGGGGATTTAAATGTCATTTTCTGAAAGCCAATGTGTGTCCTCAACTGGAACTTGAAATAGTTATTGGATAGTTTTGTCGCCCTTACCTATTCTGGACACAAATTTAATGTTGTGTCACAGATATAAGAAGTCTAATCATCCATACATAGCAGTAGATGGTAAAAAATGTTTAAATAACTTTCTCACAAAGCAAGAGCTTGGATCTTTTAATCTGCGTATGAACTCGGGACTCACTGATTCCTGATTGGTGGGATTATTCTTCTAAGTGATTCTCACTAATTTGTATTCTCACTGCAGTGCCACTTATATTCTACGGCTTACAGCACTATTTATCTTTGGCTGGTTCATTAGTTTTCATTCCCCTAATCATCGTACCAGCTATGGGTGGCACTGATGTAAGTACTAACTCTCATTAGTAACTCCTCCATATGTTGCCAACTTCTATTGACTGAGCCTTTATGAACATGAATGTTTCAGAAAGATATGGCTACAGTTATTTCTACAATGCTGCTGGTGTCTGGCATTACAACAATACTGAATTCATACTTCGGTATTCGACTGCCGTTAGTTCAAGGGAGCTCGTTTGTGTATTTGACACCAGCATTGGTCATTATTAATGCTCATGAATATCGGAATCTGACAGAACACGTAAGTCTTTAGCAGGAAGACTTTGCACGTGATATATCTGTACTTCGTCAAGTTTCACCAGTAATGTCATTTTGAAAGTCCAAATAGCTTGCAAACCTTTAATTAACAGAACGTAAAAGATCATAAAAGAAAATTCAAAATACTATGGGGTAAACTTGTGATTGAAAGAGAGTTGAGAATGAGTAGTGACAATCATTTTACTGTATGTGTTCCATTGAAATTTAGACTAATGGCTACAGTTGCAGGATATTATTAGCTGTTCTTTGTTTTGGGTAGTAAGCTTAGTCTTTATGTTAATTGCAGACTTCTTTTATTTGTAGAAATTTAGGCACATAATGCGGGAACTTCAAGGGGCTATAATTGTTGGTTCAATATTTCAAAGCTTATTGGGATTTAGTGGTTTAATGTCCTTGTTAATAAGGTAAGTGGAGAAGTAGCTTCTTCATTTTAGTAGTTGTTTGAAGTGTTCAGTGCTTGCTATGAATCTATCTTTTTCCTTTTTCCCTTAAATAAGTATTTTTTTTTTATCAACCTGAATATCAATGTCTGATATTGTTTGAAATGAGAAAATGTTACGATTTTTATCAACCTGAATATCAATCTCTGATATTGTTTGAAATGAGAAAATGTTATGATCCCTTCTATATTCCTTTACTTTCAAATTAAACAGCTGAGAATGATTAATTACTTCCGCACTTTAAAGTCTGTATGTTAACTTATAAGGTCTTCAATTTTCATTATGCTGAAGGCTAGTCATTAAAAATCAACAATATTTTATATGCAAGCCATTGCACATTTTTATTTGCATTTGAGAAAGTTGTCTGATACTTCTTTGTTGGAAAACATTGCATTACAGATTAATAAATCCTGTGGTGGTTGCACCAACTGTTACAGCCGTAGGTTTAGCATTTCTAAGCTACGGTTTCCCCCAAGCTGGAAGTTGTGTGGAAATTAGCATTCCTTTGATACTGTTGGTTCTCATTTTCGCTCTGGTAAGTTATGTTCTTTATGGTGAAAAACAATTCAAATATATATCTTTAGTACTGTACTGGTCTATGCGTTTAGTATGTATGTTATCTTTTCCAGTGTGTAAGGAAAGTTTTGCAGATGATGTAAATTTCTGCCATTCTTTTTCTTGTATGTCATTACTAGTGGCAAAGAAACTGTTCACAAAACTTATTTGTGTACTCATATTGCCTTTTTCAGTACCTTCGAGGAATATCTATCTTTGGCCATCGCATTTTCCGAATTTATGCAGTATGTTTTCTAGCTTGCTATGTCTTTCCTTTTTGTTCACCTTTTATTTCTCTTTAATACTTTTCTAAACTTCAACTGATGCTACTATACATAGTTGCATACAATTACGAAGTTGAATGCTGCTAATTTTGTTGGCAACATCTTTCTTGAATTATTGTTGTCATTGCAGGTCCCTTTCAGTGTTATGATCATCTGGATATATGCATTCTTTTTGACAGCTGGTGGAGCATACAATTTCGAAGGTTGCAGCCCCGGCATACCTAGTTCAAACATATTGGTGGACCAATGCAGAAAGCATGCCTATACCATGCAACACTGCAGAACTGATGTTTCCAATGCTTGGAAAACAGCAGCCTGGGTCAGAATTCCCTACCCTTTACAATGGGGTATCCCCATCTTCCATCTAAGAACTTCCTTGATCATGATAATCGTCTCTCTGGTTGCATCTGTGGATTCAGTAAGTCAAGTTCATGTACCATGGCAAATTTGATTTGTTCTATTAGGAGATAAATCTTAGCAGATTTACAGCCACCCACGAATTTAACCCCCCAGTTTAATTCCTGTTCCACTATTGGGCGCTAGCTGCTTCATAATTGTATAGATAGTTCCATACAAGTAACAATGATGGAAAGTAAATAAATGAAGCAGAGAGAACCGAGTTAATTTTGAGTTGTCTATCAGTTGATAGTGAGTAAAAGTCCTGCAAGCACCTCCTGCAAAATCTTTTTGGTGATTATGGCAGAGTTAAACTATTCCTACATCAATTAAAGCAACAAATAAAATAGTATGATGAAGACCTGTGGCTTTGCTTTTCATGAAGCCATTGAACAACCCAGAGTTAACATTTGCATGATCTACGAAACCGTGGATATGATTCCGTATAGGAGAATAAATATAGAACCACATATATGACCTACAAAAGTTGTAATTGCATACCAGGTTGGGACATATCATTCTACATCTTTGCTGGTGAATTCAAAGCCTCCAACTCCAGGAATTGTAAGCAGAGGAATTGCACTTGAAGGCTTCTGCAGTATTTTGGCTGGACTTTGGGGTTCAGGTACTGGCTCAACAACCTTAACGGAGAATGCCCACACCATCAACGTAACAAAGGTGGCCAGTCGAAGAGTTGTCGAACTTGGAGCAGTCTTTTTGATCCTTTTCTCTTTCATAGGTAAAATACCTTGAAACTCTGTCTAGGTTGGACCATGCTTGTAGACTACTGTTGTTTCTGATACTTGGACACTGAATTAGATCAATGCTAGATGATTCAACTTGGTTGTTCATGTGGAAACTTGCACTTCGTCTTCTTTCGATGAAGTTAATGCTAGATCTCAAAGGATGTCTAAAACATCCCTAAAATGTATCTTGTCACAAACTTCATCAGACAACTAATTCACACATTTAAGCTAAACACAGAAATGTGAGAGCCGTACTCTACTTTTGAGATTGTAATTGGTTGCATAAGTTTCCGTAATTTGATAAAATCTGGATATCTCCTGATTGATCGACTGGCTTCAGTACTCAATGACTAATGCATTTAGTGCTCTCAGTTTTTGGTGTTAGCATGTAATAGATTTACTTGTTTTAATAGGAAAAATTGGTGCCATTCTCGCTTCAATACCACAAGCCTTGGCTGCTGCTATTCTTTGCTTCATGTGGGGCCTAACTGTGGCATTGGGTCTCTCAACTTTGCAGTACACTCAAACGGCAAGTTTTAGGAACATAACGATAGTTGGTGTTTCTCTGTTCCTTGGTTTATCGATTCCTGCATATTTTCAGCAGTATCAACCTGAATCTAGCTTGATCCTACCAAGTTATTTTCGATCCTATGGGGCAGCATCAGACGGGCCGGTTCACTCCAGCAGTAAACAAGTATGCCACTGCTGACTTTTTACTAATCAGTGAACTTGTAAACAGGACAATATCTTCTGCATCTCAGTTCTTCAGTTACGGAACTCAACTACTTTCCTTTTCCAGCTTGATATTGAAGAGCTTATGACGATTTTCTTTGTTTTTGTGTCAGTTTGATTTTGCAATGAATGCACTTTTGTCAATGAACATGGTGGTTACACTGTTGATTGCGTTTGTGCTCGACAACACGGTCCCTGGTAGTCAGCAGGAAAGGGGAGTATATATATGGTCTCGTGCTGAGGACATGGCAACCGATCCAGATCTCCATGCAGATTATTCCCTACCTGAAAAGGTTGCCAAGTTCTTCTGCTGCTCAAGATGTTTGCTTGCTTGATGTTAGGTTTCAGGTTGAGAGGGGAGAAGATCAATAGAAGCACTTTGTGCAGCTTATACGCCACTATATTTGAAGTTTGGCCCATGATTGCTGGAGATGATGCATAAACTAGCTCATCTTCAATTGTAACTCAGCCAAATATGTTATTTATGCATACATTGGATGTTGTAATATTCAAACCATTCTTTCCATAAAATTTATTTGTGGCTTTTGTAAGTTCTAGTCCCAGTATGAGCCTAATCGAGTTTCAATCCTCCGACTTGTGTTTAGCTTGACATGCCAATCTCATTGAATGTGCTTGTTTTCTGTCAATACTTGCATATGTCAAACTCATTTATATTAGAGTAATGCAAACTCAAAAAAAGAATAAAGAAATTGATTATTAAGATACAATAATTAATTCTAACAAAGAACTAAACAGCCAATAATGAATGAGCCTGTTATGCAGGTACATTAGACTTCTTAGTCTGCCAGTCTTGAATGAGGAATCGAAGTGTGTGATTAGGAGTGAGGGATTTGTGTTTAAGCTTTAAGTTGGTCATAGGTGATGTATCTCTCCCCATCTTCAACCATGCATCTATGGCTTCCAACTCGTATGAAAATCCATCCGCTGCTAAATATGGATCTTTCATCACATCCTGCAACCATCACAGCATAACATAAGGTTAGTGCTAAATACAAGCTCAACCGAAATTTTTTTTATAGATTTGATCGTATTCGAAGCTTTGATCAACTTTTAATTTAGATCGAAAAGCCTACACCTAATCCAGCTCGAGTCAAAATTTAAAAGTTTGATAAATTTCAATTTCAGATCAAGTCCTCAAATTTTGGGTTTAAGTTAAAGTTCAAAATTTCTACAAATTTCAGTTTCAGAGTCAAGTCTTTCAAATCTGAGAGTATGGTTGAGACTGAGTAGAACTAACCTGAAGTATGGGACACATAAAGATGCTTGGAACTTCAATGGAGTCTTCTTCAGCCACAAAATTTTCATCTTCAGTTACCTGATTCCCGCCATTGGCGACTACCTCATCACCCTTTCTCCTTAACTCATCAAGCTTCACAACCACTCTCGCCACCCTCATCTCTGAGTTATGTTCGCCATAGACTGCCATGCACTTCATCGCCACTTCTACAAGCTCCTCCGCCAGCTCTACCGGCCACCGTCCAGCCTTCTTATCCAAAACTGTAACCAGGGCAGTCCGGTCCTTCGACACCGCCTCCTCCACCAATCCGAGCCAGTTCCTCCCCGTCAAAAGGTGGAGAAGTATGACCCCAAGTGCACGAATATCGGGTCGCTCGTCGCAGACATCACAGCCCGGGTTTAAGCTGAATCCACTTATCTTAGAAACCAGGTTTCGGTCCAGAAGGATGTTGCCGGCAGTCAGGTGGCCATGAATTAGAGGATTGGGCTGAGCTGAGTGGAGGTATGCGAGGCCGGAGGCAACTTCGTGGGCTATACGTAACCGAGCATGCCATGGGAGGGATCGATTTACCTTCTTAAGGTTCCCTTCTGAGGAAAATAATATATCTCTTAAGCTCCCGTTTGGCATGTACTCGAAAACAATGCACTTTATCTCCGAGCAGAAGCCAATCATGCATATCAAATGTGGGTGACGAATGCTGTTCAGAATCTTCATCTACAACATCGGATTAAAGTTAAATAGTTCAATGATCGATTTGAAGATGGTAAAGCTAGAACCTCTTACTTTGATAGGATCATGTTTTTATGTTACCTTGGTTAGAAAATCTTCAGGGGACAACTGACTTTCAGGAGGCAGTATTTTGATAGCAACTGTTATATTATTGATGCGTCCTCGATAGACATTAGTCCAATCACCCCCTGATTTCAATCTCAGTATCTCAGAAAAATCATCCGTTGCTAGCCTGATATCTTCTGCACTGTAATCTCTATAAGAACAACTCTGTTCACTCAACTTGGTGGCCATTCCAATGGCATCCTTCTCCTTGCAGAACTCGATTCTGCGCTGAATGACGTCTCTCTGCCTACGCAACTCCTCAATTTCCCGAACCATTTCAGCTCTTGCAATCACTGCCTTCTCTAGTTCAGTCTCCATGTGTGATCTTGTCACAGTTGACAGCTGAAGTTTGTTAGAGAGTTCCAACTGTAGTTCACGAAGGTAAGTTAGCCTGTTTCTGCTTTCTTGAACATAGCTCAGGATATCCTGAATCTGTTCTTTCTCGGAATCTATGTGGTTGGTTATCTCTATGCGTCTTGCTTTCTCTTCTTTTATCCCTGCGTCAAGCTTTTCAACCTGTAATGAATTCGTCATTCCAGTTCATCAGTAACAAAAACAAATGTAAAAAGCATCGAGAACTTGGGATTTGCTTTGTTAAAAAAAAAACATATTTTGTTTCCCAAATTGATGGGAATTCATTTCAGTAAGTCAAAACTAGGAACTGTTTCAGATGAATGTAGTGAAATATGCTGAAGTTTGCACAGAGATTAAGCTGCTGAAATCACCTGGTTATTGCACAAAGATATGGCCCATTCAGCTTTTGCAGATCTTTCTGCATTGGCCTTTGCCTCTTCCTTTTTCAACTGAACTATCTTCTGGGCTTCATCTATTTTCCTTTTCGTGGATTCCACTTTTGCAGCAACACTCTGACATTGCAAAGCATTGGCATATTCAGAAAATAGGAAAAAGAGAGAGAAACATGCCGACACATGAAGGAATTGAATGATCTAAAAATCTTTCAGTGACATGCTACCGCTGCAAGCGGTACAACTCGATTCAGATATTTGGTATGGCACAACCTATTTGATTACCGTTTTCCATCCGGCCACGTTACGATTATTAGAATTTTTAATATGAGTATGGTGTAAAATTCACTTACTAACAAGAGTTGAACTTAGAGTAAATATCAGATACTCTAATACTTCTCATGTAACTGAGATTAGATATTCAGTTATCACTTGAAATAAATGTAGTAATAATCAAACCGAACCTCTAGAATTAGACATCTAAACGGACAACCGAGAAATTAATAATAAAGTTTAGAGCCTACTAACAAGAATTGAGATTGGGTCAACCATTGTCAAAATAATTAGAACTAATTATTTGGATAATTAACCCTTATCACTTATAAACATTTTAATATTTTCATGTTTAGTCAATATGAGATACTCTAACACTTCCTCTTAAGTACAACTGGGACTGAACATCTAGTTGTTACTTGAAATAGATGCAGTGATAACCAGACTGGGCCGCTCAGACTGGACATCCAGACGAACAACCGAAAAATTAATAATCCGGACCAAACTTGCTCTGATACTATATTAGAAATTTTAATATAGGTAAAGTGTAAAGTCTACTAATAAGAATTGAGCTTTAGTCAACTATTGTCAAAATAACTAGAACTAACCATTTGGATAATTGACCCTTACCACTTATAAACCTTTTAATATTTTCATGTTTAATCAATATGAGATACTCTAACACTTCTTCTCAAGTGCAATTAGAACTGCACATTCAGTTGTCACTTGAAATAAATATAGTGGTAACCAGACTGAGCCGCTTAGACTGAACATCCAGACGAACAATTGAAAAATTAATAATCTGGACCAAACTTATTCTGATACTATATTAGATTTTTTAATATAAGTAAAGTGTAGAACTCGTTAATAAAAATTAGGTTTAGATTAACCATTGCCAAAAAGTCATTTTGAATAGTTGGTCTTTAATAATTATAAACTTTTTAATTTTTTCATGTATATTCGATATAATACTCTTAACACTATTAAAAGTCATAAAGCAGTATCTTGCTACGCTTTCAGCTGAAACAAGGACCACAAATTTGCCGAAGAAAATAAGGTGTAATGACCACATATTGCATAAGATGATCTTTCTAATGCTTACCACGGTAGAATCATCAAGTTCTCGCAAATCAGGCTCCATTGAGTTATTTTGGAAGACATCCTTCTCTTCTTCACATATTTCTGCATCCAAATTCAGAGAAGTTAAGTACTTGAAATAATCTTCAATCTCTTGGGCATTTTTCTGCCATTGATCTTGGGAACTACTCGAGTCCAGGCCATGAGTAGAGTTTCTGCTGGAACTTTCAGCAAACACCTTTCCCAGCCAACTCTTGAAACTACCCTTCTTTGTGATGGGCACTCCTTGATCGTTCTCGATGCGTACTTCATCATTTTCTTCTTTAAGGAACATCAACTTCCCTCCCCATACAATGGAAAATTCACAGAAATTGGGTTTGTGCTGTTGAATGTACAGTAAGCTGCTGGTTGCAGTCTTTGATCTCCTATACGGGAAGACATGGATAAATAATGAGTTGGATCACACAGTGAAGAAGATAAGAAAACTTGTTCTTACCACGAAGAAGCCTTCATGAATGCAAGTCCCATGACCAATTTCTTTATCTTTTGTCTGGAAATCAAATCTACTATGACCTTGTGAATGGGCTCATCGGATTTCTCAACTTTCCTAATTTCAGCCTTTACCTGTAAAAATTTTGAGGAAAATGGAGATCTTCAGAAACTATCAGAAACATTTGATTCCAAGGTGAATCATCAGAGAAGAAAAGAACCTAAACCTGTCCACAGAAAGCTATGTACTTGCTCGGTAACTTCTCCATCTTTTCTTGCTCATACTTTCTAAGAACTTCCAATTTCTGTTCACTTACAGAGCTTGCAGGGAGCTTCCCAACTGAAACCAGAAAAGGAAATTAACAGAACCCAAACCCCAGTTGAGTTCTAACAGAAACAAAGAAAAACTTGGATCATCTTCGAGCTTACATGGGGTGTAAACAAAATCCTGAGAAAGATTGTGGGTCAGATGAAGAATGACAACGTTGATAGAATTGGATTTCCATTTCTTGAGTGTCCAATCCAAAGTCTTGTACCCTTCTTGTAAATCATTTCCAAGACCAACATAAACCTTCTCCATCTCCGTTGTTTCTTCAGCTTCAAGCCCCTGATCACTCTCACCTACTTTTAATCATCTAACACACAACAGAACCACAAAAGGCCAACCTAATCATCAAATATGGATCAAACGTTCCGTTTTTTGTCTTCATACAATCAAACAAATCGAAACCGTGTTGAGATAAGAAGTGTGAAAACATCTATGACAGAAGTTGGACTCTTTTTAAAGGATTGTAGCTGGTTTTCAAAGATCCTCTCCTGAGGGGCATTATTTAGCTGTACTTTAATAAAGGGAAATCACTGTTCTGCAGCTGTAAGTTTGGATATGTACATATCCTGCAAGCTTTCCTAGTTATCATATAAAGAGAAAGAATTGAAAAGTTCTGCAAAATCTATGAAAATGAAGAAGGTCAACCTGGGAGTCATCTCCTATGGGAGAAGAAGTCAGCTAAATCCCGGAGGAAATTCGTAGGGATAAAGTACAAATTGTTTCAAGCTCTTCAACTAAAATTACATAAATTTTTTAGAAAAAGTTCTTTAATTTTTATTTTTTAAAAGATTATAGTATTTATTTTTTTTTTGAAAAAAATTCTCATTAAAAATAATGATAAAATATAATATATGAACTAACACTTCAATTAGCAATTTAAGATAATTATAATAAATTAACTAGTTAAAAAATTATTTTATTTAGTATATATGATGTTCATATTAACTATCTTATTATTTTTAATAAATGTTTTTAAAAGTTTTAAAATTTCTTAAATAATAAAAAATTATTAAAAAACAAGTTCAACATGTTACTACCTATGTCCTTTCAAATGGTTGCAAATTAACTCTAGACTTCATTTGATTAATCTAAAAAGTTTTATTTATTTTAAACTCACCAATTATATCAATAATTTTTTAAATTAAACGTGAAAGTGTTAAAAATTAATGATGATAATGAATCGAGAAGTTCAAATTTAAATTTATGATCGAATTCGAGTTCGACCAAAGCTTGTTCAGATCTGAGGCTCTCAAATTTGATTAAACCCTAATTAAATACATATTTTTAATTTTAAAAAAAGAAAATTAATTTATAACAAATTGAGTCTTATCTCTTGTTTAATATGATAAATGCCCCAATTATTATATGTGGATTACATATATTTGTTAAGAGATTTTATAAACAAATTCAATTCAAACTCGGTGATGTTATTTTAATGATATTATTTTTTAATTTATTAATTTTAAAGCAAATAATGAAAAAGAAAGTGTGAACCAGCTTACCTGCTCCTTGCATAAGCTGGCTTGGTCTCAGTTCCAAGTCAAAAAGGTTGAACTACGTTTTGTCTGATAGTAGACTACATGCTAATTGTTTGACTTCTATTTAATGTTGGATCCACGTGTTAATCGCTTAAAAGGGCACGTTGTATTATTTGTGTTGTTATAATTTTCTTCTCTATCTCATCCATATATTTATGTAAGACTTATATAAATATGTAGGTGAGATGAACTGAACAGAGTTAAAATAGTATAAGTAACATAGATAATTTCATTTGCTTAAAAAGGGTAGAGTCATATTCATGCAGAGTTAGGAGGTGATGTAGAAAGAAATTATATTAGGTATAAATGAGTTTATATACAATTAAGGACACTAATTTAAAAGTATAAGATAATAATTTTAGTTTTATTTATAAAAATTAATATAATTTTCAGTATGAAAATAAGTATTTTATAATAAAAAATTATATGGGTTTAATTATCTTTTGTTTAGTTACTTAAATAAAAAAAGATATGATTTTATTTTCATACAGTAACAACAATA
>JAOQMP010000210.1:2965685-2983358 GCA_027563575.1 Erythroxylum pedicellare
AATAAGATAACTTTATTAATAATTTGTTAATAAATATTATATAAGATATTAAATAAATTTATTTATTTAAAAATAATTTATCTTTAAGTTTTATCTAATATGTAATTATTATGAATGATAAAATATAACTATACTAATATTAACAACTAAACAGATTTTGTTTTTATTTTAAAAACAGAAACTAAAAATTGAAAAATAAAAATAAAAATTGAAAACTAAAAACAAAAATTGAAGAATACAATAAAAAAACAGAAATAGAATTAAACGATTCTTAAGTTGACACCATAATTAGGCTTCTCGCTCCACAATTTCGAGCTCATCTTTGCTCCTACGTCAGTGGATCATTATGTAATTTTATTTTTCTTTATACGTAGTTAAAAATAATAATGAGTTTGGTCAGATTCAACCCTAAAATTCTGGCAGACTCAACCTTAAGTTCAAGCTCGTGTAACTTTCTTTAATTATGTGAATATAAACTCATTAGAATTTTAGCATATTCCAAAAATAATTCAAACTCGTTTGTTAGATTAATTTTAAATATTTTTAGTCCAAGTGTAACTTGAGTCTAACTTGTTCTGAATTTAATTCAAATATGTTCTAATCGGTCTATTCAAAATATATACCGTTACTTGATTACGTAAATATATTTTAAATTAATTAGGTTGGACACTTTTGTTTAAGCTAATTCAACTTCAAAATTATCTTTTGAATTTGAATAAAAATACATTTCAATATTTTTATCATCCCTATTTTAAGATTAATTTTAGGATTAATTATAAAAACTTCAAACTTTGTTTAATTTTGTAATGAAAGTCCAAATTCAATAAAATGCTTAAATTTTTATTTTTATCAATTTTAATCAAATATTAATATTTTTGTTAACTTTGCTAATGTAACTTGTCACGTATTTATAAATCTTAACTATTAATGCACATAACCTATAACGTGTTTTATAAACCTTGACGATTAATGCATGTAACCTTAACTATTAATTTTGGTTAATAACTTGTCACGTGAGGGCCACATAGCATAATGAACTTTAGTAATAAAATTTAAAAATTCAAATTATTTATGTTTTGCAATTAAAATAATTATTCTATAACATTAATATTTAGGTTAAGTTTTTTATTAAAATCCCTAAATTTCCTAACTAAGTAACCTTAATTTGTTAAAATTCTAAATTAATACTAAATTCCTATTTTTCTTAATTAATAACTTTCATTTTAAAAAATATATATTTTCTCAAATAATGAGGATGTATTTGTTTATAATTTTTGTTTATTATTGATTAATTAGGTTGATTCCGTACAAAATTTTAGAAATTCACTTATAAATCACTCATTAATTGATATAAGTATACTCGATTGCTAAAATTTGTTATTAATAAATTAGACGGAGTCAGGAACGGAAATTTAACTGTTTGACTAGTCATATTAATAAAATATTGTGCTTTTTGAGAGTATATTCATTGGGCATTAAAAGAACTATACTAATTACTTTGCACACATGTAGAGCAACATGGAAACTCGTGTACTAACTTGCCATTTCTAGGCGAACCCGCAAGGTCGTCTAGATGGGTAATCTTTAAAGGCATAATATTACCTTATATGCACAGGCACATTAAATATACATAGAGAGAGAGACATACAAGAGAGGTGGTGGGCTGATTCCCGTGAGAGAATACCCAACCAAAGAAGTTAACCCAAAAAACAAGTTCATTTACATATAAGAACTTCAATATCCCTCTGGTTTCTGTCACTTGCAAGCATGAAACCATACGTTACAGTACTTTCTCACATCTTCACGGGCCTCTCCATCTCTTCCAACCACTCGGTCCCGTTTCTCCATTTCACCAATTCCACACTGGTTTCCTCACACCACGTTCAATCCAACATGGATTAGATATAACATGTTAATTAGAAAATTATAATTATTATAGACTAAAATATAACTTAAAGGTCTTTATATATATATGATTTAATTTATATAAGACCACTAAGTTAATTTCCATGTAGATGTTCTCATGTTAATCAACCTTGTGATTACTTTTTTGTAATTTTTCGAAAACTTCAAACAACTATGTAGAGATGAAAAGTAAAAGCTAAAATTACAATTAATAGTTGTCCACTTAATAGGAAAAAGACAAAATTGCCCCTAAGGATATAAATGTCTAACATTATTCTCCTTGGACAATTATTAATTGCAGTTTTTGTCAAGTTCAAAATAGTTTAAAAAACTCAGTTAAGTTACGATATTGTATTGGTATCAACTTTTTAAAAAAAACTGTGATGGAAATCACGATTACTTCAATCGACACTCAGAAACAACAAACACAAAAAGGATATGAAGAATCAAATTGTAAAGTGTCTGAAGGTGACAAAGAGAGAAGGAGAGAGTAGCTCTCGAAGGTTCTTATAATAAAGATAAAATGAATCAACTTAAGACATACCCACATGAGAAACACACTACAAAATTCAAGTCAGAAGCATCAGATCTAAGCACTGTCATATTATAAACATCAGAAGCTTCAAACAATACAAAACACACAGCAGAGGATGGTTCTTTAATAAGTCACGTGGGAGGCACGTGATACTTATCTGATCCATGCAAACACATCTAAAAGCCATTCTCTTCACCAACTATAAAAGAAACAACTTAAGCATCAGACAAGAGAGATAAACAGAGACTTCATCATACTCATCATATATTGTATTCAATCATTATGAGAGTCTAAGAATTAAGAGTAAGGCTTGAGAGTTGCTAGAGTACTAACCTCTGAGTACTAAGGAGAGTGTGAGACACTTTGCAAGTGTTTAGAAAAACACTCATACTTTCATAACCTTGCTCATTTTTCTTCATACTAGTTGAAACCACAACAGTGGGAACCTTGGATGTAGATAGCATTGAAGCTATCGAACCAAGTAAAAATCTTGGTGTTCTTTACTTTCTGCAATTTACATATATGCAAAGTTAACAAGTCTTTATCAGTCTTTGCTAAAAACAAACAGCAGTAAATACAACTATCATAACAGAAGTGGTATCAGAGCATTCAAAAACCTCCTGGGACATTTCTTGACTATTGGAAGCACAAAATGATCATCAAGAACTTTCTGTAAGTAAAAGTCTTTTATTTCTTTAAACTACAGTCATAATGGTCAGAAAAGAAATGGATGTATTTACTAGAAAAGAAGACTTCATCTTCTGGAAACTCCAGATGCAAGCTCTTCTTCAGTCCTATGATTGTTATGAGGCTATCGAAGATCAGTATGATCTTGAGATTGATCCAGTAAAAGTCCTTAAAATGTAAGTATACTGCAAGTTAATGTTTCACTTATCACCAACTGTAATAAGATAAGTGTAGAATTGTAACACTGCACAAAAGCTATGGCAGAAACTTGATGAACTTTATGCAAAGAGGTGTCTTCCTAACAAGATGACACTTCTCCACAATCTTACTAACTACAAGATGAATACCTCTATCTCTTTAGATGACAACTTAGACTGTTTCTTTAAGTTACTACAAGACTTAGAAGCTACAGAAGAAAAGATTTCTGAGGAACATCAAGCTGTAGTGATACTAAAGGCTTTACCTTCTGAATTCAATGCATTCAAGAAGGTAATTAAATATGCTAGTGGAGAATCCCTCACTGTTAAGAGGTTGTTAGACTCATTAATGGAAGAAATAGTGGATGTTAATCCATTTAAGAAAGAGGTAGAAGGAACGTTTGTAGAAAATAATCATGACAAAAAGCCTCATAAGAAAAATAGCAAGAAAGGAAAGTGGTAGAAAGGAATAAGCACACCAAGGAAGGTGAGGAAAGAGGAAAAAGGAAAAAGGAAAGAAGTGCTTTTACTATGATAAGGAGGGACATTTTGCAAGGGACTGCAGAAAGAAGAAAAGGGATAAGGCTGCAGAAAATGAAGATGCAAGAAATGTAAAGAAACCAGAAGACTTAAGTGGTGATGAGATTCTGGCTGTCACCGAGGACAATGAAGACTAGAGTAGAGAATGAATTTTTGACTCAGGTTGTACAATGCATGTGACACCACATAGAGACTGGTTCACTACATTTGAACCAGTCACTGCCAAGGTCAAAATGACAGATTTTGGGCAGCAAAGGATAGAGGGGATTGGAATTATCTCTATCAACTTGTTTGATAGAAAGAGAATGATCCTTAGTAATGTCAGATTTGTGCCTAGAATAAGGAGAAATATGATTTTTGAAAGCTTGTTTGATAAGCAAGGTTTTCATATCAGATCAAAAGATGGACTAAGAGAAATCATAAAGGATGGTAGAGTCATTATTAGAGGAATTAAAAGGGGTGGCTTATATTATGTTATAGGCTCAACTGAAGTTAATCAAGTTACTGAGAAGGGAAATAATGAACCAACCAAGTAATGGCATGCAAGGTTGGGTCATGCAGGGAACAAAAGTTTGTTCCACCTCTCCAAACGGGGATTAATCCCTGATCAAAACCTACAGAAGCTAGAATTTTGTGAATCATGTGTGCTTGGAAAGCATCACAGATCCAATTTTCAAAAGGGAGCACAGAGGGCCATAAAGATTATGGAATATGCTCATAGTGATCTCTGGGGGCCAACTCAAGTACTTAATGTAGGAGGGAATTTATATTTATGTCTATTATTGATGACAAATCTAAAACGTGTTGGGTATATCCTATGAAGAGAAAGGATGAAGCACTAGAAAACTTCATAAAGTGGCATACACTTATGGAGAATCAGACTGGGAAGAAGCTAAGATGTCTAAGGACTGACAATAGATTAGAATATTGCAATAAAGAGTTTGAGGAGTATTGCAGTAAGAAAGGGGCACAAAATAGTGAGAGCTATGCCTCAGCAGAATGGAGTAGCTGAGAGACTCAATAAGACTCTCATAGAAAAAACCAGGTGCATGTTACTCTCTTCGGGCTGCTCACATTCTCTATGGGGAGAAGTCATTAGGACTACAACCTATCTAGTTAATAGGCTCCCTATCTCTGTTAATGATTACAAGACTCCATAAGAAGTTTGGAATTGTAAGAAACCTAACCTTACTCACCTTAGGACTTTTGGATATGCCACTTATACACATCAGAAAGAAGGAAACTTGGAACATAGAGCAATCAAGGGAGTTTTCCTAGGCTATCTAGAGGGAGTTAAAGGATATAAGATCTTACTACTTTAAAAGGGAGGCTACAAAACCATCATAAGCAGAGATGTAATCTTCAAGGAAAATGAATTCCGTTTACCGAACAAGAGTTCCTTAAATTCAGATTTCCAAAAAGAAATTTAGGAGCAATTAGGATCACTGAACCAATCAGTCCCTTTCTATATGCCACTAGAAACTGATGAAGGTGGCATTACACAACCTATAGATGTGGAGCCTATACAAGGCACTACACATCATGAACAAAGGATAGAAGTGACTAAAGGAGTGGGTTAAGAAGAAACCTCACACATAACTATAGATGATCCACAATGAAATCTACAAGACTATCAACTCACAAAAGATAGGCAACCAAGACAAAGAATCCCTAATAGGAGGTACATGGACTTAAACTTAATTGAATGGTAGTGCTGTCGCCTACATCCAAATTCAAAAGAAATCACTTACATTACTACAAATGAATGTAGTAGTGGTAAGTGGATATCGTTCCCATGAGAAATTTTTAACGGTAAAGATTAGGGAGTTTAAAACTAAAACAAAGTAACGAAAAGGGGGCGTTGTTTTGATTCACGAAAAATAAAGGAAAAATATAAGAAAAATCACAAATCGAAAGCAATAATTTAATCTAAAAAATTAATGGAAAAAATACCTTGGTTTCGGGTCACCAATGTTATCATGCTATCATGGATCCTTAATATAAAATTGCAATCATTAATAAATATTCATTGGGGAAATTTCTCTTAAGTATAATGACCAGAAACATGTATCTTAGCATTCTTATTAAATAACAACCTAGATACAATCATAGGTATAATCGAATAATAGCATTAAGAATCAAAACCCAATGAGCAAGCAAAATACATGTACAACATGCAATCAATCAAGCAAATATTTTCTTAGAATTTCTGACTCTAACGTAGAGAAGTTAATCCTAATTGCTACTTGTGATTACCGAAACTGAACGTCATATTTCGTTAATCTAGCAATCGGACCAATTAATCTTAAGTTGCGCACCTAGAAACCAACGAATTCAATTAGAAAGAATAAATCCGAAGATATCCACTGTTTATTAGCAATATAAAAACTATTCGAAACATCTCACCATAATAACAGATAACATGGATCTCCTCAATCAAGACAAAAGATTTAGCTACTCATAAGTGAATTGAAAACAAAAGTAATAACAAGGTAATAAGTCTTCATCCCTGGTTCTTTAATGAAGAATACGAAAATACTAAAGGAAAAAGTGCAAAAAACGTAAAAAGGCTGAAAAGAAAACAACAGAAACGAAAACCTATCCTAAAACTAGACTTCAGCTTTTGTGAACCACCATCCTCCCTCTTTTATGCTTGTTTTTCCCCTTATCTTTCCTTGATTCTCGTCTGATACTGTATCCCTCAATTTTAGGTAGTCAATCCCCTTGAAAGATGGCAATATAATCTTCAAAGATTGTGAGAATCTCGATTTTGACTTTTGAAAAGTGATCTGCAGATTTATTCTATCCTTAGGCGTGCCCACGCTTAGTCACAGAATTGCTGTAAAACTTGGAATTTCAGATTTTCTTCATTCTTTTGCATCATTTTGATTCAATTTCGTCTCTAAGGTGTTAAAAATCATCTGTAAATGATTATAAGATAATTCCAGTAATTTCAGATAATAATTTCAACACGTTAAAGATAATTAAGTATAAAATAAGTGCAAATTGATGACTTAACATTGAATTTACATGCCTTATGGCTGAAACTATTGAATACAAGGCTCCTGAAACCTATGAAGAAGCCATGAGAAGTGAGGATGCAAAACAAGGGAAGATAGTCTGTGAGAAAGAATATTCTTCTCTAATAAAGAATATGACTTGGACTCCAGTCCCTAGACCTCCCAAAAGCTAAATTAATTGAGAACAAATGGTTGTTCAAGTTGAAAGAAGGAGTAACAGAAGCAGAACCTAGGATTTACAATGCTAGGCTTGTAGCTAAGGGGTTTAGATAGAAGGAAGGAATTGACTACAAGGAGATATTCTCTCCAGTAGTCAAATTCAAAACCATTAGGCTTATACTAGTTCTAGCTAATCTATATGACTGGGAATCCATCAAATGGATGTCAAGACAGCCTTCTTATATAGAAAGCTTGAGGAGACAATCTACGTGAAGCAACCAGTCCGATTTGAGGACAAGAATAAGCTAGATCATCCCTATCTATTACAAAAATCCCTATATGGGCTTAAACAAGCACCTAGACAATGGAATAAGAAGTTACATGAGGTTGCTGCTAGTATGAACTTCATTAGAAGTTCATATGATTATTGCTTATACTTTAAGGATCTAGGAATGACTAAAACAATATTCATGTTAGTTTATGTAGATGACCTAATAATAACAAGAAAGGATCTGAATAGAATTCAAGAAGTGAAGTCTGATCTATGCATTCATTTTGAAATGAAAGATTTGGGAGAAGCTCAGAAGCTCCTAGGAATGCAAATAATAAGAAAGAGGAGGGAAGGAAAGCTTTGGCTTGTACAAAGGAATTATATAAGAAAGGTCTTAGCTCAATTTAGCATGGAACAAGCTAAACCTAGCTCCATTCCCTTAGGATCTCACCTACAGATGGTATCTGAAAAGAGTCCTAAGACTGAGGATGAATAGAGAGCAATGGCTCACAATCCATATGATGTAGGTTTTGGAAGTATAATGTACCTTATACTATGCACAAGGCCTAACCTAGCATATGCTATCAGTATCCTAAGCAAATTCATGGCCAATCCAGGTTTAGAACATTGGCAAGGGCTCAAGGGGGTTCTCAAATACTTATCTGGAACCATTAACTACGGACTATATTTTTCTAAAGATGAACTAACTAAATGCAATTACTTGTCTTTATGTGGTTAAGTGGATGCAGATTATGCAACAGATAAGGACTCCAGAAAGTCAATTTCAACATACATTTTCACATTATCAGTAAACACAATTAGTTGGAAATCACAATAACAATCAGTAGTGAGTTTATCAACCACAGAAGCAGAGTATTATGCAACCACTGAAGTTGTAAAAGAACTAACATGGCTATCAAGTATACTGAAAGAAATCAACACCGACATTACAAAGCCAGTTATATAAACGGACAGTCAAAGTGCACAGTACCTTAGTAGAGATCCAGTCCTCTATGAAAGATCTAAGCATATAGATGTGCAGTTCCACTTTTTCAAAGACCAAATTGCAAAAAGGGTCTTCAACCTAGAGAAAATTTCAGGAGAAAGAAATCCATCAGACTTCGGAACTAAGGTATTAACTCAAATGAAATTCACTTTCTGTAGGGATTACTTACAGATTAGTGAAGCCCCATGACACTGAAAGCCATTCCATCCGATCTCACAAATGTGGCAAAAACTAGGGTTTCGGATTTCAAAATCACTCTCAATTTTTTGATCAAAGTGAAGATTGATGGAGTAGGAGGGAATAATGTGATGGAAATCACGATTACTCCACCAATCAAAACTCAGAAATAACAAACACAAAAACGACATGAAGAATCAAAGTGTAAAGTGTCTGAAGGTGGCAAAGAGAGAAGGAGAGAGTAGCTCTCAAAGGTTCTTACAACAAAGATAAAATGAATTAGCTTAAGACATATCCACGTAAGAAACACATGACAAAATTCAAGTCAGAAGCATCATATCTAAGCACTTTCGTATTATAAACATCAAAAGCTTCAAACAATACAAAACACACAGTAGAGGATGGTTCTTTAATAAGTCACGTGGGAGGCACATGATACTTATCTGATTCATGCAAACACATTTGAAAGCCACTCTTTTCACCAACTATAAAAGAAACAACTCAAGCATCAGACAAGAGAGATACACAGAGACTTCATCATACTCATCATATATTGTGTTCAATCATTCTAAGAGTGTAAGAATTAAGAGTAAGGCTTGAGAGTTGCTAGAGTACTAACCTGTGAGTACTAAGGAGAGTGTTTACCTTAACAAACATTTATTATAAATATAATACTGCTACAACTCTTATCAGGCAAGGGTTCAAAGTGGTATAGTCCAATTCATCAGGAAAGAGCTTCAATTTCAATATATAATCTCTATGAACGAGCTCGATGAATATTATAGAGAAAGATGAGAGGACTTCCTAAAGAATTTAAGTAGGGAAAGGACACCAGATCGGTCTCTAGCTGTTGATCCAAAGGCCCGCTTTGGATGCTCTTCTCCGGGTAATTTGGTCATCATTTCCACCTGGACATAGTTTCCAGAATTAAGAGAATATTTGTTTCTCGTACTTGATTGGTGGTGGAAATAGGGCCGTTCCTATCGTTTTATAGGCCCTGGGCAAAATAAAAAAGGCTCCAATAAATCGACAATATACTTAAGTTTACATGTTTGTATGAAACATAAATGACTCAATTTATAAATCTACATAATCAACCAAATATTAAATGATCATAACATCAGCTAATAATATCTTACAAATATCATTAACAATAAAATAACTAAAATAGTAATGGTAACAACAAAATAGCAATAGCAGCAATCAAACAACAATATTAGATTGCAAAACATTAAGAAAATTACACTAACAAATACACAGAGGATCATGATTTATGAAAAACAATTTCTTCGTTCATTTCTAGATGCAAAATCATTAATAATATTATCAAGATCAATATTCTCCAACATATCCTTCTCAATACATAGCATAGCTAAACCATTCAACCTTTCTTGTGATATTGATGACCTTAAGTAGGTTTTCAATAATTTTAACTTTGAAAAACTTCTCTCAACTGATGCTACAGTCATAGGTATAGTTAATAGAATTTGATATGCAATTGAAACATTTAGATAACGATCTACATCTTTAACAAATTCTAAAATTTCAATTGATGACATTAACTCATTTGACAAAGTTATTTGCAATACTTTTAATTAAAAAAAGATAATCTAAATCCACATCTGACACATTATCATGAAAAAAAATCGTTGTAAAATTAGTACAACATTATCTTAATTCGTTATCATCCAATGACCTTAACTTCCTTGAATCAAATAAGAATAAAAAAATATTATCAAATGTTGTTAATTATTCAAATTTATTCTTTACGAAGTAATTGCCATATCCACAACAACTAGAAAGTAATTAAGTCTGAAAGAATCCTCAGCTGATTGTATTTCTCTATTATGGTTAGTTTCATCAAATTGTCTTTTCCTAATAATACAACTTCTAGTTGGAAATGTAAGCTCTATATTCATCTCAAGTGCTAGACTTTTGGCAATATTCATACTAGAGCTAAACCATTCATCTCTATATTTCTCAAAAAATGCCATCACACCTTCTAATTGCTTTATGGTATCATTAATGCAAATAGATTTAGATTGTAACTTTACTTACCATGTTAATAGTGAATAAAATATTATACCAAATAATCATACCAAGTAAAAACTCAAAACTCTTAAGTACACTAACCAAGCATTCTGCTTCACTATTTGACTTGGCATCATCATAAGATCTAGATAATTCCTCAAAGCCAATCTTATTTGAGGAGCTTGAAATCTAATAGCTTTAACACTTTTTATTTGACTCTCCCAATGAGTGTTGGACAATGATTTCATAGTTAAGCCTAAAACATTATCAAGCAAAACCTTCCACCTTTTAGGAGAACTTGAAAATAATGCATCTATTCGTTGCACAGCTCCAAAAAATGAAACAGCTTTAACACAAGAATGTGTCATATCACTAAGAGTAAGATTAAACACTCATACTCTCATAACCTTGCTCATTTTTCTTCATACTAGTTGAAACCACAACAGTGGGAATCTTGGATGTAGATAGCATTGAAGCTATCGAACCAAGTAAAGATCTGGGTGTTCTTTACTTTCTACAATTTACATATCTGTAAAGTTAACAAGTCTTTATTGGTCTTTGCTAAAAACAGACAGCAGTAAACACAACTATCCTAACAAAAACATTCGATCCAAAAACTACATTAGAAAACCTTTATGGGATTAAAACCTTATATCCTCCTATGTCACATGCAACTTTAAGGATATCCATATAAACTTTATGTGTTTAATGACATAGACTCAAGGTCAATCTATATAAATATCCAATGACCTTTAAAATGCTTAAGATCAACACAAATCTTAAGGCTTTTGTATATATTATGACTATATACAAAAACAGTTATCACTGAGAATAAAAGAAAACGATCATCTTTATTCATAAATAACCATAATGTCATAATACATCAAAATATACAAACTTTTAAGGAACAAATACTGTGATCCCTAACTACTGTTTTCTAAGGACAACAACTCACCCATACTAGATACATGTCTAACAAACACATACTAACACTGAAACCATTGTCTTTAAACTTTATTTGAGACTTTTAAAATAAAAAATCTCAATGAGGGTGTCTTTCATACTTTCCTAAATACCGAACCTACTGCACGAGATATAAAACTTTAAGTATCTCCCTCATGTGTTGTTCAGAATACAAAAATGCACTCAAAATTAGCTTAAAAAGGCTTTTAAAACTTTTCAGGAATCCAATTACCAACGTAATAAATTCAAAAAAATTAAAAAACCACTTAAAAAATGCCCCGAACCCAGAAACTGACCCAAAAGGACCCGCGATATCTTTACAGGAATTTTGAAAATTTTTCCCTTTTTTGGAAAAACACTGTATCAGAGTTTGTACGGTTGACGTCAGTGCGGTCATTGTACGGTACGTGCGTTGCATGCCCTAACACGTGTCCCGATACCAATGGACCGCGTGTCGAGTCAGATGCTATGTATGCCAAGCACGTGCCCGCAGTTTCACACCCGTGGGCGAGCACGCCTGTGCCACACTCGTCCACCAGCGTGTGATGACACTAGGTGGAATGTATTGTCGCTCCCTCGTCTACTATAGCAACGTTAGGTTGCGACGTCCTGAGATGTCATTTTTTGCTCCGTTTAGCCCATTTTTTTATAGCTAGCCTTCTGTATATTATATTTACGTAATTATATATGTAAAAAAAACAAAAAACGAATCAAAAACTAAAGAAAACCATATTGAATGGAAACCAAAAAAACCTTCTTTTCCGTCAACCCAATTACGTAACCACTCTGATACCATATGTAATACGTAGTACAGACCCTATTACGTATTCAGGATCATACATGAAAGGGTAAAAACGAAGGAAATGCAGAATACCTGATTTCGGTTCCATTCCGAGTTTCAAAACAGTTGAGGAAGTTGATGCCGAAACGAGCTCTAATCTTCTCGAGACAGTTGAGGAAGTTGTTCATCGATACTCGGTTTAGGCCTTTCTACAGTTTTCTCAATACGCAAGCTCTCTTAACGGGTCAGAGAACTGTATGCATATGATTGATATGAGCAACTGTAGGAGACCTTAACCTTTATATAGTTTCCATATCGGATTTCCCCATCACAAGGCTGATATGAACTAGGTTCACACTAAAAGAGATCCATTTTTTTACCCGAACTTCGACCTATTAATCTAGATCATTTATCGGGTCACTTTATTATCCTTATTTGGATCAAATTACGTAGCTTAACCTATAATTTATTAAAAGCTAAAATTACAATTAATAGTTGTCAATTTAATAGAAAAAGAAAAAATTGCCCTAAGGACAAAAATATCTAACAGAGATGACAGCATATAAATGGGTAAGAATCAAGCCAAAACATGATTTTCTCTTATGTCTCTTTGGTTCCACCAACAATGCTACCGGCCACCATCTTCCTCCCTGATTCTGTGTCATTCCCACAACAATCCTATCAACTTTAGTATAGAAGCGAAACAACCGTCTATAATTGATACAAAATTAGGCAAGATTGGCAGGTCAAGTGGCTCTTCAGGTACGCACACTAACGTTATGTTTGGTTCCTGTCCCCGTTAGTGGGGACAGAAGACAGAGACAGAAAAATCCTGTCGCAAGGGGCGTTTGGTTGCTGTCCCCAAGTATTTGTCTACTGTCCCCGGATAACAGGGACACGAAATTTTGTTCCTCCCAAAAAGGGAGGACAGAGACAGGTTGTCCCTGTCTCCGCAACCGAAGCTTCGTTTGACGCACCCGACTCAAGCTATCCTATTCTTCCCCGACTCCTTCGGCTCTCTTAGTCCCCGACTGCGTTTCGTCTATCTTGGATCGCTACGCTGCCTTTCGTCCCAACTTGTTCGGACCACTTCGGATCTCTGCCCTCCCAACCGTCCCTCTCGCACGCTACCCTTCTTCCCCAAGACGTTCTTCTCTCCAGGGTCGGGTAAGTATTCGATGCTATGGTGGGAAAATGTCGGTCTTCCTTGTCTGACCGACACTGTGGTTGCGCAAACATTTGTACTGTTTCGTCTTCTTCTATGCTTTATCCCGCTTATATGAGATGTCAATGCATGCCCGATTGGTTGGGAGGTTGGTTGGGAGGTTGAATCACGTTTCTGTTCTGTTCATTATGATGCACGATTGAATGTTGGGATTAAGGGTTGGGGATTTGTATACTGATCTATGTTGGGGTTTTGTTGTATGCAAAATTGGTGAGATTAATGTTAGTTCTGAGGATCTGATGTTGTTTTAGTTTCCATAATGTGTATGCATGGTGTCATTGTGGATGGATAGCTGTTGAAATTCCGTAACCTGTAACATTGGATGTGTTGAGGAGGGTGAAATTGAAATGGAAATGTTTACATGAATGCATTTAAATATCTGAGAAAATGTTGCATGTTATCAGTCGACTACTGCAACATGTTATCTTCAATTCTTGTGAGTTATATACGGTTCTGAGTTATATACATGTTATTCATTCATTACTTCAACAGAAATGGTGTTTGTATGTATTGCAATCATTGAACTAGGTGTTTGTGACATATGCCAATTTGAATGTTCAAAATTTAAGTGAACATGACATTTATCTGAAACTGTTGTATTGGTTGATGCTTGCTAATGCTGAAACTTTTAACCTGTTTCTTTTGTTTCTGTTTAGGAGTGATTGGTTGTTGTTGATCGGTGAGAGGTTGGAAGAATTAACAAACATTGCCTTCGGTTTCTGTTGACAGGTATGTGATATATGCTGAATTTAATCATCTGCTTGAATTGTTGGTTGGAAGATGTTGCTGTTTGTACAATATGCATGGTTGATAGACTTTCACTGTAGAATTGTTTAGAAACCAGGCATTATGTATGTATGTTATGATGATGACTGCTGTTTTGTTGTAGCTGTTGATTGTTCATAGAAAAAGTAAAAGTAAACAAGGAAGACCCTCATGTTCACGTCTTCAAAAATTGCTTTCAACTTCATATAGAATTCATTCCTTGATTTTGTCCACAGAAACTACATTATTATTATGATTATTTATGAACTTAGTTGAGTGTTTGAAAAGAAATTGTTTGATGCTGTTGTTGTTGCATCATCTTGCACGATGCAGTACCACTCCTCCTCTATTCATGACCACAGTGAAATCATTACTAGGCTCTCCATCCAGTTACAGACATCTTAATGAACATGACATCTTAATGAACTCTTTGACATGTTCCTACATCCGTTTTGTAAAATGAATTCTATCAAAAGTTGCATGTTCTGTTGCATTGTGCAGTTGACTGGTTATTGTTACTGGTTTGGAGTTTATTAGTGGGGTTTGTTTTGAACAACGTATGATCCCTTTACCTTTGTCTTTATTATTTATAGCCATCATGTCTCTTGTAGACATACCAAAACGACTGTGGCAACTAATTTAGTCCATACAATGGCTTCTTTAACTTACAAATAGTTTGAGCAGCCAAATTACTCCTATAACCTAAAGATAGTTCCACGTAGATTGCTTCCTCAAGTTCTGAAAACAAACATCCATTCTTGACATTAAATTGCTGCAATTCATAGACATAGTTAAATATCAAAGATAAGAGAAATCTAAGAGTATTAATCGGACCAATGGATCAAAAGTCTTTTAAGTAGCCAATTCAGTAAGTTTGAATACAAGCATTAGCCATCAATCTTATATCTTTCAATTGATCCATCTGCTTATATTTCACCATGTAAATCCATTTATATCCCACAAGTTTCTTTGTAGCCGAAAGCTTCACCAACACCCAATTACTTAATGGGTTCAAGCAATGTAATGAATGATAATCCTGACCATGGTACTCCTCTTACAAACCAGTATTTGTGACACTGCTGTTTTGAATGAGGATAATTTGCAATCCCTATCATCTTGTTCCATTACAACTCCTTCCAATGTTTACGAAATTAAGACATAGTAATTAAGGGCTCATTAAGTTCTGTCTCTGTTACTGGTTCTCTTCCTTACTTCTCTAAATTTTATTTTTCTGCCAAAAAAGCAAAACATACCTCTTCATTCTTTTGGTGTGTTTGTGGGCTGTAAAACAAAAACTCACTCTTTACCGTTTGCCTATATATATTTTGTAATGTTTTGGCACCAAAAGAATGAATTATTGAAATGGTCATGCATATGGTCGCATTAGCTTCACGAGTAGCATTCTCCTTTCTCTGTCCAACTTGAGAGGTTTCACTTATTTAAGAAAATACTTTGTGATTTATGTGATCCACTTTTGTGACATAATTTATCTAATGCTTTGACCTAAACTTAACAGTAATAGTAAACAGGTTGTTTGTATATTACTAGGTAGTTTTAAGTATATTATAATCCTGCAAAGTGAAAAGCCTGTGCACAAGGAAAAACAAAGGTTGAATAATGTAACGTGAAGCACTTTCTTAAGTCTTAGAGGTCTGAAAGCTTATGTGAAATGGATTGTCTACACCCCTACACGTACAGATAGTTTTAATTAACAACACCTTGATGTATTTATCAACTGTACATCAACTAACTTAAAATTCCATGCATAGCTAATGATACATAATATGTTTCACTTGGTAATATTTGCCTCTAATTATTGATGACCATAAATAGTCTATATATCACAGAAAACAATAATATGAAGCTGAAGAAGTTGAGGTCATCCAATAGTGCATAACAGAAACATGCAAAGTGCAGTAAATCTGTCGAGAGACTGAATGGTTTCTGTGTTGTGTTTGTTTGATAAATAACTGAATGATTTCTTCGATATGCCAATATCTGATCCAGCATTAGGATTTGTGACAGTAGGTTTCAGCAGACATATAGCAAGAGATAGAGATATAGATGAGTCAGCAGAAATATAGCAAGGCATGATACTCCTCATTCAACACATTAAAGTGGGGAATATGAAACAAAGACATAGATGAGTCATGTGGAAGTTAGTTAGAGGAAGGGCATAAAAGGTGGTTAGAGAAAATGGGTTGGGGATTCGGTTATGATAGAATGATAGATGATTGTGTGGAGATTGACCTACCTCGCCAAGTGTAGCTATGCAATTAATACTGTTTCAGTACCCCTTCATCTCTATTTCACCATTTTCCCTATTATACTGATGTTGTGTGATTGGTGGTAGTGAAGGTTTTTATCTTTAAGGAAATATTATTGTTACAGCAGTTGGTCCATAACAATGACACTAAACCATCCTAAATTTTGAAAACCTTTGCACACATTTGCATCTCTCTATCTCTGAAAGTTTGTGGTGGTATGCCATATAATTTTGTGATGTAATTACAAAACATATAAGTTACCTAAGATGGTAAATAGGAAACAAAGAACAGATTGAAGTGATTATACTTAGTTAGCACAGCTTTCATTCGATAAGTTTCTTTATATTCAGACTTAGGCAACCTGTTCGTAAACTCCATACTCACATGAACTATGGCTTTTGAGGTATAAGAAGTGGTTAATACTTTGTAGGACTACCTACTATCTACTACTTATTCCTCAGGTGAACATCACATCTTTAAATGAATTCGATCACATGGATATACATCCTGTTGTCAAAAAACATTTACATTTCAAGTTGGATGTAAATGCCTAAGGACCCTAAATGAATCTTATAAAAATCTTATGGAACAAAGAAATGGTTCTTGTTCACATACACATTTGATATGGCACAATCTTATTAAGTGGGAAATATGTCAATGGATTCCTACAGTTTGCAGTTCATTACCAATGTATAAAATGTATATAACAGAGGCTCCATAATATCATTTGAACAATGTATTAGATGAGCTTGGTTTTGATTATGCACTCGGTATTGATAACAATGTATACGTGTTGAAATTTAGTTAACACACGAATGTCCAATGGTTGAGGCCTGTTAATGATCAATAAGTTGTTAACTCTTTGCAGACAGTATTCGTTTCCAAACATGGATAACAAGGTTCGCGAAGCAATGTTAAAGTGTGTGACTTTTCTTGATGTTTGGAATGGGCAGTTGGAATTAATGAAAGTGGTAATATTGGTAGTGTTGGCAGTATACAGAAGAAAAAGGAGGAGGAGTGACAATGCATTAGGAGTTAGGGCATTGACAGTGCCAACTAGGCAAGCTAATATAGATAGGATTTTGAATAAGGGTGATAGGAATAGCCAGTGGGATTTAAGGATGGACTTAAATGCATTTACATT
>JAOQMP010000210.1:2990710-3001208 GCA_027563575.1 Erythroxylum pedicellare
CCATCAGAGGCTGGACAATTGGACAGCTCGTGATTGATTATTCAGAGAAAAAGTTTCTAAGTTTTTCTCCGGAAAGCAAACAAGGTACGATTTCTAAATCGGATTTAATTTTATTCAAGTTTAATCAATTATCGGGATCCGCTCAGAATCCGAAATTTTTTTTTTTCCGCTGCGTCCGTGATTCGATCATGGTAGGATTCCAACACCCATTTCATATTGCAATTTCCAACATAAAATCATCTCCAAGATCATTGCTAACATGATGAAATTGTTCTTCAAGTCTATTTTCAATGACACACAGAGAACTTTTATAGGTGACGGGTATATTGGGGGTAATATCCTAATGTGACATTCCAACAAAAATGGCCCCAGAAGTTGTTCAAAAACCAATTTCTACGAAGCTTTTAACACAATAAGCTAAGAATTTCCACTAAACCTACTAGAACCTTTAAGTTCCATGAAAAGTTCAAATTTTGGATTAAAATGTCTCTAACATCCACTTCATTTAGTGTCTTAATCAATGGACAGTCAACCTTATTATGCATAGGGGCTAGGGTCCTAAGACAGGGAGACCCTATCTCTTTATACCTTTTCATACTATGTATAGAGGCATTTACAAAGTTGATGAGGGAGAACATTAACTTTAACCCCAACTTCAGATATCACAACAAGTGTAAAAAGGTGAATCTAGTCTTCCTCATCTTTGCAAATGATCTATTCTTATTTATCAGAGCACATGATACTTCAATAATCGTACTATAATATAAAGACATGTCGAGTATGAATATTACCAAATAATCTTATTGTAATATTCATACTCGACATGTCTCTAATTCACCTAGACTTATATGCTAATCGAACAACTATATTTAAACTTGAGCATTTTTCTCGATGTAAGATTTTAATATGAAAACACACTCATGTTTCTTTATATGCATGTTTTATACACCATTTGTGAACACATTTTATTCTGGTATCTTTCTCAAACCAAAATTTCAATCTTGTAAAGCTCTTTGTTCAATTTTATTTATTGTCTATAACCACATTTTAAATTTTAATTTATTGTTCGAATCACAAGCATTTAACATTATATATTTATATATAAGTCAATTATATGAGTATTATATTTTTCATAATTTTTTATTTCATATAAAAGTGATTCATACCTAACTCAAAAGTTTAATATATATACTTATTTTTATATATGAACACTCAATAAATATGTGAAGTAAAAAATTTATAAAAATAAAATCAGTCCTCATAAGATGGAGATCTATAAAAAGTTAATATGATATTTAAAATTTTTAATTTGATAATTAAACTTCTCACAAACATTATTTTTACAATGTTTACTAGCATCTAATTCTATAAATTTCAACTTTTAAAAATTTGTATTTACAAATGAGGAATATATTAATTATATAGAAAAATAAAAATAGCAATAAATTTTTGCTTAAATTATAGATTTTCTCCACATGAACTGTCCTCCTTTTAAAATATAAATTTATAAAAAATGAACAGACAATTTATCCTGTTGCATAAACATACCCACTACACTGAATAAGCAAATCATTTTTATAAATTTATATTTTAAATTTATAAACAATTGTACATTTTTCTTTGTAGAAATTCTATTTCTATGTATTTCATGATTTTTTATTTAATATAAAAGATGATGCATATCTAGCTCAAAATTTCAATATGTAAACATTTTTTATAAAAATACTCGCTTTATTTTGTGCACGCTTCTCACGACTAAAAACAAGTATTTGAAGTGAAAATTTATAAAAATAAAATCACTACTCATGAAATGTCTGAGAAGCCTCCTTGCGTGGTACTGCCATCATAGTACGTCCCACTGTATGTTAATATCATTTGCGAGCAGTAATTCTCGAGATCATTTTTATGGTTGTCGCATGAGCGACGTGATCCAACGACGCAACCTACGGCAACTCTGTCACCAAACTTGAATTTCTCTACCTTGTCCCCAACCTCTGTAACTACTCCCACAATCTCATGCATGCAACCAAGTTTTGACATGTATGAATTCCGAACAAAAGATGTTATGACACAAACCTTGTACAAGCTATTTTATGGTTAACAACGTAAAAATGACATGTCGGACCAGGCAAACCTTATAGATAAGACTTAAAAGCATGCATGCATAAGTTCTTATAAGTGATCAGAACATGGAAAATACCCAGGGACGAGAGGGAATTTGCTAAAGCCAAAATCATTCTTGGACGTGTGAAGGTCCGAGTGGCATATCCCACAATATAATACCTTAAACTTCGCGTCTTTTACTCCTGTTGCCCTGAAAATTTGGAACAAAGGTTAATTCAACCCGAAGTAAGGAGATTTAAGCAAGAATATTCTAACCATTAACTGCACTCTGTTTGAGCCTACCTCCTGGAGAATTTGAGTGGTGACAGGACACCATATTGGTCTTTTGTGTGAGGCGGATCGCTATTATAGATTTATCTTTTTAAAAAAAGCACGTTGGCAACAGTTTGCATTCACCAGCTTGTAAGAGCTTGTAAGCAGCTTGTGTGAGAGAGTAATTTTGGGGTATTTTTAAGAAATGTTTTCTTAAAAAAGTGAGTGACAAAATAGTAAAGATATTACCTTAAGGATAGTAAATTTGGAAAACACTTTGTGTGTGAGTGCCACTATTTTGTTGTATCATTTTTTACTCTTTGTACTTACTATTTTTATTAGTGGAAGTTTTATTTAGAATTTGACCAGTGGATGTAGCCCAAATTAGAGGATGAACCATGCTAAATTTTTGTGTATTATTTCCTTGCTTATTTTACCTGTGAGATTTAATTCGTAATTTTTCCCAACAAGTGGTATCAAAAACAGGTTCAGTTCGGTGTCAAAGCATTTCTCATCAAAGATGGAGGTAAAAATAAGCAATATGATTAGCTTAAATGGCTTCAACTACCACATATGGAAGAACAAGATGAAAGATCTTTTGTTCGTCACAAAATTGCATTTACCAGTGTTTACCATAGTAAAACTCGAAAATAAATTGGACGAGCAGTGGTTGTTTGAGCATGAGCAATTATGTAGTTTTATTCAGCAATATGTTGAGGATAATGTGTATAATCATATCTGCAACAAGACTCATGCATGAACAACGTGGAAGAAGCTCGAGCAGTTGTATACCTAAAAAATCAGTAACAATAAATTATTTTATATGACAAAATTAGTACAGATATAATATCGAGAAGATACCTCTGTGGCAGATCACTTGAATGAATTTTAGGAGATCATAGATCAATTATTAGGAATGAGCATAAAGTTCGATAATGAAGTGCTTGCCCTTTTCATGCTTATCTCCTTTTCAATCGCCAATTATGCAGTTGACGGTGTTGTTAACATGGAATTTGTAAAAAGTGAAATTCTGGATAAAGAGATGAGACGGAGATCACAGAGTTCGGTCTCTTCAACACACTCAGAAGTTCTAGTCACAGGTTCTAGGGGGAGGAGCAAATCTAGAGTTCATAATTTCAGAGATAAGAGTAGAGGAAGATCAAATAAATATGCAAACGTTCAATTCTATCTTTGTAAAAAGAAGGGTCACATTAAAAGGTTCTACCGAAAGTTCAAAGAAGAAAAGAACAAAGGAAAAGAAGTCAAGAAAGATGATAACAGTGATGATGAACACGCATCAACGACTACTACCATTGATGAATTTCACATTGTCTCATATGATAATGATGTGAATAGTGCATCCTGTGAGTTTAACTAGATAGGTGACAGTGGTGCCACTATTCATGCCACATCACATAAAAAACTCTTCTCATTATATAGACAAGGAGATTTTGGTGTTACTAAAATGGGAAATAGTGGTGTATCCAAAATCACCAGAATAGGTGATATTTACTTCGAGACAAACAATGGCATGAGGCTGCCTTTGAAAGATGTCAAACATATTCATGATCTTCGCCTAAATCTGATCTCAGTTGGCATATTTAATGATGAAGGTTTTTCCATCATTTTCAAAGATGACAAATGGAAACTTACTAAAGACTCTTTGGTAATCACCAAAGGTAAGAAGTTCTTAAAGTTGTACGTGATGCAGAAAAATGTCTCTAATAATGTTATGAATCCAATGGAGAAAGATGGCGCAATTGAATTGTGGCACAAGAGACTCGGTCATATGAGTGAGAAGGGGATAACTCAGTTGGTGAAAAAGAGTGCATTATTTGGAGTTGATCAGGTACATTTAAAGAAGTGTGCTAATTGTTTTGCAGGAAAGCAAAATAGAGTTGCTTTTAAAAGTTCCCCTCCTTTTAGAATGAAGAATGTGTCTGATTTGGTACACTCAGATCTATATGGGCCAATGACAAATTCACTAGGTGGTGCTCAATACTTTGTGACTTTCATTGATGACCATTCTAGGAAGATGTAGGTAGACACCTTGAAGACTAAAGATAAAGTGCTAGATGTTTTCAAGCAATTCCATGTCTCAGTTGAAAGACAAACTGGGAAGAAGTTGAAATACATTCAAACAGACAATGTGGAGAGTACACTGGACCATTTGACGTCTATTGCAAATAGCATGGCATTCAACATCAGACTACTGCTCCTAAGACACCGTAGTTGAATGGTTTAGCTGAGAGGATGAACAGGATTTTGACGGAGAGAGTTAGATGCCTACTCTCACATAGAAAGTTGCCAAAGACATTTTGGGATAAGGCTCTATTCACAGCAGTTTATGTATTAAATCACTCACCATGCATCCCTTTACAATCTAATGTTCCAGAGAAAGTATGGTTAAGAAAGGATGTTTCTTATGATCATATAAAGATATTTGGTTGCAAAGCTTATGTCCATATCCCTAAAGATGAGAGATCTAAACTTGACGTCAAGACTCGCCAGTGTATATTTATTGGTTATATAGAAGATTTGGAACATCCTATTATCCCATGTTAAAAGTTAAAACCCTAGAATAGTGTACATGAGAGATTATTGAGAAGTTAGAAAGTGCATTTTATGCTCATGCATAATATAGCATATACACACGTGAATATTCATTGACATTCATTGTACAATGTAAGAGACAAAGTGTTTCTGAGAGTATCGCATTAGCGAGGAGTATGGAGAATCAGTAAAAAGGGTAACCTGAGCCCTAGGTATATTAGTCCTTATGAGATCATTGAGAGGGTAGGACCATTGGCATACAAGTTAGCTTTACCGAATGAGATGTCTCAGTTATACAATGAATTTCATATGAGTATGCTCAAAAGATACCAATCCGATCCAATGCATGTGTTACCGGCTCAAGAGATCAAAATAGCTAGTAATTTGAGTTATGTTAAGGAGCCGATCAAGATAGTGAGTTATCAGACAAAACAGGTAAGAAACCGATTAATTCTATTAGTAAAAGTCCTTTGGTATAATCACTCGAGTGAGGAAGTAACTTGGAAAATGGAGGAACATATGAAGAATCAACACCCCCCTGTTTAAACAATCAGGTAAGAATTTTGAGGATGAAATTTCTTAAGAGGAGGAGAATTGTAATATCACATTATCCCATGTTAACGGTTAAATCCTAGAATAGTGTACATGAGAGATTATTGAGAAGTTATAAAGTGCATTTCATACTCGTGCATAATATAGCATACTTACACGTGAATATTGATTTTTGCATATTAAAATCATTGTACATGTATTCATTAACATTTTATGGGTATAATTGATTTATAAATGTGATTAGATTTATAATTGTGGATTATATATGTTAAAATTGATTTGGTGAATGTAATTGTTGATCTAGAAATTTTGGTAAAATTTAGAAATTTTGGGTATTTTTGGACTAGAAAAAATTTCAAGTAGCAAGACAATTGATAAATGGTAGTAGAAATAAGCGTCAAATGACTGTGAAAATTTTTATAAATGACATTGGGATTTAATGACATATGTGATAGAAAATTGAGAGACAATTAGAGTAGAGATTAGAGTTGATTGGACTAGTTAAATAAGAGAACCTAGTTTAAATCCATAGAAATTGAACATGTGGCAAGTGATAAGTGTCACTTGCCAAGCCATGTCTTTATCCCACGATTATTTTTTGGAAGACCAAGTTAATTGTTTTGTTCTTGCTTTCTTCTTCTTCGTGACTTTCTTCATCGTCTTCAAGCTTCTTCATGAATTTTCTCACCAACCTCCACCAATAGTAAACCTAGCTCTCTTATTTTTCACTTACTACTCTCACCTTGTTGTTTTCTTCATTTGCCATAAGAAAACCTAAACCTCCCAACCTCCATGATGATGTACGTGGATTGCATGAGAAGTTAGAGCTTCTTGGTGTTTTTGAATAACTTGGAATTTTAGCAAGGAAGTAACATATTAATTCTCATTAGTAGTATAAATATGAAACAAATATGGTTATTAATTGATATTACATGATCATGAGAATAGTGGTCATTATAGTGGTCATTATACATATGCATTGTAGTCGAAGAATGAGAATATTGATGTCTTGTTTTTGTGTTTATGATGATTTCATGATTTGTTGTAAAGATGAATTTAAAATAGAAAGATCATTGAAAATGGTGAAGGAAAAAGTGCAGAAAAATTTTGATAGATAATGGATGTTCCAAGTTCTGTTTTTGGTATTATGATCAAACATAGAGTATGAATTGTTTGTGATTAAAATTGAACTGAAATGGAAGTAGGAATGAATAAGAAATAATGAGGATATAAGTTAGAAATGATAGACTAAACAGAAGAGATGAATTAGGATGAAATTGGTGATGAAGTGTGCTTGAGTGTACTAAATGAGAATTTTCACTAAACATATATCTGTATTTTAGCCATATCTCGACTTTTACACATAAAAATGGGATGATTGTTTATTTAGATTAAACTAGAGACATATGACTACAATTTTCATGAAAAAATCAAATTTAAATTTTGTTTTTAAGAGTTTCAAAATTTGACTTGAAATTCAATACTGGGTGCAGTTGCAATTTAAGAATAGTCGATAGTTTTTGGTGTATAAATTGTAGAATACTAAACCAAATGGTGCGAAATTAGAGTCATTAGAAACTTAAGACTTATGGGAACAACTGTTTAGAAGAGTGTTTTGCCTAAATCCTTCTTTTTCCTTATCAAAATGGCTATGCAAAATTGATCATTAGGTAGTGCACGATCGTACATAAGCAAGATCTTGACAGAAAGGAATAACTTGTAGTAGTGCACAATCGTGCACAAGCATGATCATGACAGAGAGGAACCCTCATAGAAGTTGCACGATCGTGCACAAACATGATCGTGATAGAAAGGAGGTATCTGGAAGTACACAGTTGTGCACAGTGAGGAACCAACTGGAATTGCATGATCGTGCAAAGCACGATAGTGACAGTAAAGGTGTAGTGATTTTTGACAGTTTTAAACACCCTTCACTCTTTTAACCATAATTTCTTCAATAGACCTCCGATTGACTTAAAATTTGAACCACAAACTCCTCACACATTGTTCTTCCTCTCCACAAAATTTCATGGCCATATGAATTCATTAAAAAGGATTGGTACATGTGGATTGAGGAACTTAGGATGATCAAGTTTTACAAGATATGATTGATTAATGAACTTGGAATAAGTTTGTATTATCGAGGTGTAAACCTAAGTTCAAATTAGAAATATATGAGCTTTGAATTGTAAATGATCATGAGATGAGAAATTAAATAAATATACTCGGGATTGACATTGAGTATGCATTTTACATAATTCATATACACATTTGTGCATAAAAGAGTACTTATATAATTGTGCAATGTTGTAATGTGTGTAAATATGTATTGCATGATATAGAACAGATAATTGAGCAACAACATTCAGACATTGCTGGGACTTCGAGGCAATAGCTATTTGGAGCATCTTGTGAGTAACCTAGATGGTATCACTTAATAAATTGTTTGTTCTAAATTTTATATTGAATTATTATGTGATTGTGATTGTGATTGTGATTGTGTTGATTCTGGACATTGAATATTTGAGGTGTTCGATGCATGAATAATATATTGGAAGTGTTCTTTATATGTGAATTTGACGAAATAAGTGAGTCTCAACGTATATGTTGAATGTCGAACTAAGGTTCGATGATAAATGTGAATGTGAATGTGAAATCCATCAAGTGACTAATTAAAAATATGTGAATGTGATGCACTTCATTACATGAATGCATGACAATATAAAGGTTGTTGTGACCGGAGTAGCCACCAAAAAAGGACTTAAAGCTCAGAATGTGATGAGAGCCTTTAGCTCAGTTGCTATTGTATCCGGTATCCATTAAGAGATATGGGACAATATCTGAAATAAGCCCGATATTCACAAGAGATATAGGCTAGTAAAAAGGACTCAGCCACGGCAAAGTAATAATTTAAAATGAATCTCATACGCATTACATTTATAATTGATATGTATATTTTAAATGATCGAAATGATCTGTTTGATTGCTCTAAATGTAATATGTGAAGTAGGTGATATGTAATGCTAGATGATAAATGAAATGATGTGAATTACGTGATTATATGAATTGATGTGTTATATAATTTGAGTGAACCATCGAGGATTGTTAACTCACTGAGTTCGCAAAACTCACCAAAATTGCAACGTTGACGTTTCAGGTTTGAGAGAGGATAATGGTGATAGAGAGACTCTATAAAAAGTATAGATTTTGTACTTTTTGGAAAGAAAAAATGGCTTAAAGGTCAGTCAACTGAGACTGAAGGATTTAGATAGAGTTTTTGTATAATTCCTCGTATATTTAACATGTTTTGTAATAGAGCTATAGACTCAAATAGCACTTTGATATTGCATATATGGATGATATTGTTAAGCTACAATGTACATATAGCTTAAAAAATGAAATGAGGAATTTGGTTTTTTAAAAATATTGTGACATTTACGCATTAAATGATGATGTCGGGATTAATTTAGTGTCGTGATTGCTCCAGCATCCCACCCTTGTGTACGTACTCAGATATCATTCAGGATGTTGGGTACGTGTCCTGTGAGAGTGGGGTGCTGCAAGATCAATTTGGTTATCGATTTTATGATCCACTATAGAAGAAGTTGACTCAAAGTTGTGATGTTATATTTGTCGAAGATTAAACCATTAGAGATCTTGACAAAGTGAAAAAGGATGTTCCAAGAACTAATGATGACCCTGTTAACTTAGAGTTAATTCCTCTAAAAGCAGTGCTAAGATAATTTGGAGATGAAGTTGAAAATCACCAGCTGAACATAGCTGATGATGATGTTTCGTTAAAATCAATCTGATGAAGATTATGATGAAGATGATGTCCAAAATCAGCCTTTACCACTAGAGACTACTTAAGTTCATATAAGGAGATCTATGCAAATAAGACAAGCCACTACTAGATACTCCAATGATCAATATGTGTTACTTATTGATGGGGAGAACCTGATAATTTTCAAAAGGACTATGATAGATGACCATAAGATGAAATGGTTGTAAGCCATGCAAGATGAGATGAAGTCCTTGCATGAATTTTTTTTTTTTGAGCTAGTGAAGTTGCCAAAAGGCAAAAAAGCTTTGAAAAATAAGTGGGTGTTCAAGATAAAGCATGATAAACGCAATTCACATCCAAGATTCAAAGCTAGATTGGTTTTTAAAGGATTCAACCAAAGAAAAGGTATTGATTTTGACGAGATATTTTCACTAGTTGTTAAATGACATCCACTTGTACAGTGCTCGGTTTAGCAGTAAGTCTAGACTTAGAAATCGAGCAATTGGATGTTAAGACAACTTTTTTTCATGAAGATTTGGAAGAAGAGATATATATGGAGAAGCTAGAGGGTTTTAAGGAAAAAATGAAAAAGGACTATGTGTGTAGATTAATGAAAAACCTTTATGGTTTAAAACAGGTACCGAGACAATGGTATAAGAAGTTTGAAACAGTTATGAGGGAGCAAGGCTATAAGAAGGCTACTTTAGATCACTGTTTTTTGTACAGAAATTCTCTGATGATGATTTTATTACCTTTTTACTTTATGTTAATGATATATTGCTTGTTGGTCAAAATATTAACATGATTAATAGTTTGAAGAAGCAGTTAAGTAAGTCTTTTGTCATGAAAGACTTAGGGCCAGCAAAACGTATTCTTGGCATAATGATTATCAGAGACAAAGGCGCAAAAAAATTATGATTATCACAAGAGAAGCATATTGAGAGAGTACTTCAAAAGTTCAACATGGATAAAGCTAAAGCAGTTAGTTGTCCTCTTGCTAATCACTTTAGGTTGAGTACTAAGTAATGCCCTTCGATGGATGAAGAGAAGGAAAAGATGATGAAAGTCCCTTATACTTCTACAGTTGGAAGTTTGATGTACGCCATTATATGTACACAACCAGATATTGCTCACGTAGTTGGAGTAGTAAGTAGGTTCCTTTCAAATCTTGGTAAGGAACATTGGGATGTTGTGAAGTAGATTATCAAATATCTATGTGGTACTTCTAAAATA
>JAOQMP010000210.1:3015572-3026557 GCA_027563575.1 Erythroxylum pedicellare
GAATTAGATTTATAGAGATAGATTGGACATTGTTAACTTATTATATAAGTCCAAGTACATAGACAATGTAATAAAGATGTTAGTGTTTAAGATATTAGATACTTGTGAAATATTAAAGATATTCATTACTCTATGTGTGAGTTGATACTTGAGTTCAAGATAATAAGAATATAACTTTAGAAGTAAATCCTTATTAAGTTTTATTTACTTAGAACAATATCATTTAGGATTGGAAGGCTCCAGTGTAGCAATGGTTGCTAATTAAACCATAATACATTTTTCATTTAGTAGAAATGATAAATCAACTCAATAGGTTTTTTAGTGAACTTGATATAGTTCCTTACATTGTTGAAGACAGTAATGTACTGTAAAACATTAGAGCCATTGAGTATGCATAAGGAGCTAATGTCTCATCAAAGATAAAAGAAAGTGTTTAGGCAAAATTTCTTAATTATAATGATAGTTAAGATGGGAATTGTAAGATTTAAACAAGTGCTTACTGTAAAGAATCTTATAGAATTCTCTCATTAAGTCACTGTTCCAGTAGTAGGATAATCGTCATATAGTGGTATGGTATAAGATACTTAAACGATTGGCTTAGTACAAGTTGGAGATTCTTGGTTTATACCCTACAACCAATCACTTTGGTTGTAGTTTAGTGATAAATTATTTAAAGGCGTTCTTTATCTTGTACATAATTAGATGTATATCATAAAGTCCATGTGATAATTGTACATTGCAAATAAAATTATAATGAGATTATAATTACAAGATTCATATTACATTTATGTATTATCCTTAAATTATTCCTAGTCATTGTTTTATTATGACTGGACATCAGTAGAACACAAAAGACTAGCACACGATATATTTTTCCTTATGAAGGAAGTAATCGATCTCATAGGCTAAAGTATAGAGATACTTAAATAAACATGTGAGTGCTTGTTAGAGAACAATTTCACTGAACAGACTTGACATGAGAATCCATTTGGAACATTACTTGTATGTCTATGGAATTCTCATTGTGATAATTGCATAAGTGATCCTTTGACTTGAGGTCACAAAAGTTATCTTATATAGGGATTGTTATATTTTGATACTATTTATAACTTATTTAATCATGGGTCGTTTAATCGTTAGTCATTGGATTTAGAACGAACTATATAGAGATAGTTGTGTGATCAAGATAGAATTCATCACCCTAAAGTAATTAGGGGGAATGTTTTGTTGTTCCTGATTTGTATTGACTCGGAAAATCCTTAGCTAAGGTAGAATGACATTCTGTAAATAATTTATAAATCTCATTAATTGAATCGATAGCTAATGGTGAAGAACTAATATGATTGGACTTAAAATATAGTAGACATTAATTTCATGCTCTATGTCTAATTGGAATATTGTATGATGCAATGATTGAATTATAAGGAAAAATAGTGCACAGAAAGGTTAGTCAAAACCACTTTGATATTCCTAAATATTTGGGTGATCATGACGCATTGCTAGACGCCAATCTTGATCTATGATTATAAATTATTTAATTGGAGTTTTAAAAAGGAGTTTTAATTTATCTAATTCTAGTTATGAATTATAATTATAATTTATAATCATTGCCAATGTATTTTGGAACCTAATTGGTCTTACATAAAGAACGAATTGAAGAGAGCAAAGTTAACTTAATCAAGTTAGACTTGAATGCAAAGTTTGAAAAACTTTATGATTAAATGTAAGATATCTAATAAATAAGGATTAATATGAGATATTAAATTTAATTTGGGCATAATTTGTATTTAATTATAATTATTTGTAATTTTAATTAAAGTTTAATTAAAATTAGAATTTAATTTCAATTAAATTACCAAAACGTCCATAATCTATTATAAATAGGCTTAAGTTCTATGGAGCTAGCATTTCTTACTTAACCTTCTCTATAAGAGTTACAGAGTTCTCAACTCATTTTGTGGATATTATTAAAGGATGTACATTTGTGCGGCTATAGCGGTTGAGACAAATCAGTTTCGGAAACAGTTTGTGGGATATATCAAGATTAAGATCAAGCTTTATAATAAGGTACGAATTAAGTTTTTCACTTTATTATGATTTATGTCATTCATTTTATAGAATTAAAGTGATCTTGGTTTTCAGGAAATCAAAATACGAAAAAATTTTGTGATTATTCTGCTACGGTCGGGATAAATCCTAACCCAATTTCATATAGGAAAATGGTTTAAGTACTTCAAGAAGCAAAATCAAAGTAACTGAATTTTCCATGAATAAGACCTATGATCATATTTCAGTGAAAAGCCAAGATCTAAATGAGTATTCAAATTTAAAGAGGCTTGAAGTTGGTCTACTGAAAGCTCGAGTTGCTATAAAAGAGGCAAAAGATGGAAATCGAACCCTTAAGGACTCTGACCATGCTCCTCAATGCCCAATGTATTAGAATGCCAGGGTATTCCATAGGTAAAAAAAGTAGTAAGAGTCATGTAAAAGATATACGATACTTCATCATTTAAAAAAAGTGAATAACTTGAAGTATTTTTAGATGTTCTTTTTTATCTACATTTTATTCTATCCATCTAATTACAATTGACTGTTATATCTTGTCTCTAATGCTAAGCCTTGTGAAAATGTCATCCATCCATTTCTCATCAACCGAAACATTATCATCGTACAATACATAGAAAAAAATCCATGACAACGATTATACAAAGGCCTGTAATGAGTCGCTCTCTGTAGATTAATATAGATAAGCCCAACATAGTAAACTAGAAGTGTTTCTCACCTTTTTTTGGGACTAGAGTCTTTGCATTATTCATCATTTGATCCGATTATTTAACAACACATATAAATTAATTTAAGTTTTTCAACCAATTTCTAACACATATTACAGATTTGATCTCAGAGGGTATGAGTTTGAAATTTGATGATTTAGAGATTTTGGATGTGTGCAGTGTCGAGATAGCCTTTTTCCTTAATAGATGACAAAACCCAAAAGTGTAAGAATGCTAGAATACAAGAATAACAACAAAAGAAGAAGTCAAAATGCAGAGTGCAAAAGTTTTTCAAGTGATTCACGTAAGAGGCACATGGAGCTACCTTGAGCTAATCTCCTTAACTCTGACTGTGAAGGTATTAAGGAAGTAACTTCTACATGTAGCCTATATAAGATAGAAACTATCATTAGTCAAATACACACAGCATTTCATTGTCACTCAAATAATCTAAGAGAGGCTTACGAAAAGAAAACTAGAAGTTAGAGAGTTGTTAGAGTACTTACAAGGAGTACTAGTGAGTTCATAGGGAACTCTTGCAAGTGTTTTGAAAACACTTTGTCTCTTGTAACCTGTTTCATTTTCGTTGATATTAGTGGAACCACTTACGTGAGACCCTTAGATGTAGCGCTTGTTTGGATGGACTTTTGGGAGGTCAATAAGCACTTTTTTCTACCACAAAAAGTCTTTTTTTTTAAGAAAAAGGAGTTTTGGCTGTAAAATAAAAAAAGTACTTCTTTAATAGATATGACTTTTTTGACAACCAAAATACAGCTTTTTAAGAAGCTCAAATTTAGAGCTTCTGAAAAAGTACTTTTTTAGGTAGTTTTTCAAATAAATTAATGAGTCTATTTTTTAGTCCCTTTTGCTCTTATGTTTTACACATAATTTCCACAATATTCACAAACTCATCTTCATTTTTATTTTGGGATTTATATAATATTATTTGACTTTTTTATATGTTTAATATTTATTTTTGATATTATAATCCATATAAAAGATTTGGTTAGATATATTTTCATTTATGTTTCAAATGGTTTGGAATTATATAATAATTAATATATTGTGCTTTGCATATTGTTTAATATATTTTAAATAATATTTATATGTATAAATAATTTTTATTATAAAATAAAATATAATTAAAATTAAAAGTGCTTTTTTATTTTTAATTGTTATGTTGTCAAACAGTCTATTCTATGAAGCTCTTTCAAAATTTTTTTTTGTAAATGATAGTCAAACAGTCAACTGAATTTTTAAAAAAGCTCTATTTAAAAGGACTCTATTAATAAAAACTCTACTTATATAAGCTTATCCAAGCGAACAATAATTATCTTTAATCAATCATTAAATGCAGACTCATCAAAGTGAAATTTAGCATCTTTAAACCATTTAATATAAGCACAACCTTTTGTCGACCACCACCAACACAGCCTCTCCACTTTGAAGGTGTTATGCACGACACAGTTTCATGTCAGAAATCAGAATTATCAAATTTGTGGGTTTCATCGGCTTCCTCCATTTCAATGCCCTCTAGGAACAGGACACCTTGACGTGCTGTTCTTGGTTCCTTTACGTGATGTTGTCTTTTCTTCAAGGTTGACTTTCGAAAATTGTTACAAGTGCTATTTTAATCATATCAATAATACTAAAAACAAATTTTGTCCAATTTAAATTAATAATGATCTCGTGTCACTCGAGTGGCTTGCACCAACCATGCATCCTACACCCACTTTATCTCCCACCTTAAACCCTTTTCACCTTGTTCCCAACTTCTGTCACCTCACCTACAATCTCGTGTTTGTATAACAGTAACAAAAATGCTATAATTTTATGAGTTTTGACAAAAAAGTTGATCAGGTTAAGTGTTGTGAAAGGATTGGCTTGTTAAGTGCTACAATCTTGTAAGGATTTAGTAATCAGGATTGCGAAATGTAATTATAGTTTGTTGTACCAGTGGGATGATCATGATATAATTGTTGTCTGTGGGTGATTACTCAACAGTTTTCCCATTCCAGCAGGGCGTATCTGTTGAGTTTATTTTTGAAATCTCATGTTTGTACCTTGTCAACCGTCTCCTCCTGTTATTTTGATGGGGGTATAAAAAGATGGTGGGAAATGGTATTGGATTCTTAAACTTCACAATATTCCGCACACACCATTTGATTGCATATGCTAAAAAATTAGAAGAGTCCTCACATCCATTCAAATCTCAATATCAATAGTAGGGAGTAAGAGATTAAAATTCTGCATTTTCTTTTTTATTATAATAGACATATATATAATTTATTATCATATCTTATAGTTGGTAGCAGAACAAATCTACCTCTGCTTAGATGTTATTACATTTCTGTGATTATATGTGTGAATGGGCAATTTTTTGTGGAAAATATTGATATTGTTGGAGTCACTATATTACGAAATTGATCTTGTATATCTGAAGGAAGTTCAATTATGTTTAAAATTACTTTTGAATAATCAAAAACGGAGTTTTAGAACTTAAGATATAGTTAAATTTGTAAAAGGGTTGGATCCAAGTTGAGTTAACCCGGCCGAAGATTGAATACGATAAACATGCGTTTTTCTTTGCTGAAAACTTGAGTTTTCTTTTTCATAACAATTTTCTGGGCTCCGCTTGTTTTAACAAATAACACTTTTTGTTTACTTTTATTAATTAAAAGAAAAGGTTTTCATGGGTCCATAGGCTTTGACTTTGTCATTGCTTTAATTGTTGCATGAATTGTGGCCACAAAAACCTCCTACTTGTGGGCTCATTGGTGAAAAGCTTCAAGTTCATACTTGTAAATAATAAATTGTTTGGTTTGGTACTACCAGCCAGTGACAAATGGGAATTGGACAAAGGCAGTGCTAAATGCCCTCGGTGCATACACGCCTGTTCCACAGATAAGTCTGATGATAGTATATACTATATTTACAGTGTAGTCCATGTTTATACTGTATTTACGTATTGAACTCATAAATATTTCCGTTTTGACATATTAGTCCAATTTTGTAGAATTGCATGATTTAAATCATTGTTTGATTTTAAATTCATGTATATGTATATTTTTATGCAAATATATGATATTGATGCATGATTAATTAGTTTTAAAGGATTATGTGAAACTTTTATTGTTAATATTTTGCATAAAATAAGGTGTCATATGATCAATATAATTTTAATTAGTTGAAGAATAGTCATAGCATCTTTGATTAAGAGAAATTGTATATTAGGTGCTATAGATCACATCTAGTAAAATGACACAAATTGTAATTAGTATTATTCAAATATTATAAATTTTATCACATAGGAATATTTATTATATTTTTATTGTTAATTAGGATGGAATAACAAATTATCTTTATCTTAATTTACCCACAGATATTAAAGAAAGGAATGTAATTTGACAGTTTCAGCGTACAGGTTATGTATGAATCTTTTAATTAAAATTTAATCCACAAGCAGTTTTAATTATTATACGATTCATATTTGAAATATGATTGCATGTTTTAACATTGGTAAAATATGATATATGATTATTTGCTTTAAAAGTTAGTGAAATAAGCATGTTTATTTGAATTTTATGCAGTTATTCAATATGTGAAATTTTCTTATATTCAATATGATATTTCTGAATTGAATGATGATAACTATAAAATATGGAAAGAGAGAACTCTCCTCCAATTAGGGTAGATTGACATTGATTATGCTATTCGAAAAATGAACCACCTGCACCTATTGAAACTAGCACTCTGGCTAAAATTGCTCTTTATGGACGTTGAGAGCGATTTAATTGCCTCAGTATGATGTACATAAAGACCAAAATTCATGCTAGTATTAATGATTTTATTGGAGAGTGTGATCATGTTTAAGATCTACTAAAGGCTATTGACGAACAGCTTGAGTCTTCAAATAAGGCCTTAGTCAACACCTTAATGACCAAGTTATCATCAATTAAGCTCAAGTATTAGAGGTGTACGTGAGCACATTATACAAATGAGGGACATTGTGGCTCAGTTAAGGTCTCTTAAGGCTGAGATGTATGAGTCTTTGCTTGTGCATTACATACTTAATTCCCTTCCACCTCAATATGAACCATTTAAAATCTCTTACAACACACATAAAGATAAATGGTATACCAATGAACTACTGATTATACATGTGTGTTCAAGAAAAAGGGAGGTTGATTATGAAATTTGGTAAAAGTGCACATGTGGCCACAAAAGGAAGGAATAGAGGGCAAGCCAGACAAAAGGTAAAGGTAAAATACCAGTCCATACTGAGATTAAAAATGATTTCAATGCCAAATGTTGCTTCTGCAAAACGAAAGGGCATATAAAGAAGGATTGTACCAAATTTAAGGCTTGGCTTATGAAAAAAAGGTATTTCAATTTCACTTGTTTGTTATGAATCTAATATGGTTGATGTTTCTCGTAACACTTGGTTGATTGATTCTAGTTCTACAATCCATATTTCTAATACCTTGAAGGGTTTTTTAAACTACAAGAAACCAGTAGGCAATGAACAGTGCATCTATTTAGGAAACAAGATGCATTCACATGGGGAAGCTATTGGGACATGCAAAATAGTTTTGAATTCTAGTTTTGTTTTGAATTTGGAAAGAACATTTTATATTCCAAGTTTCTCTAGACATTTGATTTCAGTTTCAAGACTTGTATCCTTATGTTATTCCTTTAATTTTTTAAACATATCATTTGGTTTATATCATGAATCTAATCTTGTTGGGAATGGTACAATGATTGATGGTATTTTCTGAATTAATTTGCAAGAAAATGTTTTTCACAATACAATGCATATCTATAATAATGATGGTATTAAAAAATATGTTATGAATAAACAATCCTCTATATTGTGGCACTGAAGATTGGAACATATTTTTCTTAAAAGAATTTTAAAAAATTAGTGAATGATGGAGTACTTAATACTCTGGATTTTACTGACTTTGATGTTTGTGTGAATTGCAAAAGGGAAAGCAAACTAACAAGACAAAGAAATATGCCAATAGGAGTTTAGACATATTAGAGATCATATATATAGACATTTGTAGTCTAGAAATGGACTCATATGGTCAGAAACATTTCATCTTATTTATAGATGATTACTCATGATATATCTACCTTTACTTACTTCATAACAAGAACGAAGCATTAGATGCCTTTAAGGTATTTAAAATGAAAGTAAAGAGACAAAGTGGTAAGCAAATAAAGATCATGAGATCAGATAGAGTTGAAGAATTTAATGGTAGATACATTGAGGATGGACAAGCACCTAGTTCATTTGTGAATTTTCTTCAGGAGCATGGGATAATAGCTCAAGACACCGTTCCTAGGTCTTTGAACCAAAATGGTGTAGCAGAAAGAAGAAACCAAACGTTATTAGATATGGTGCAGAGTATGCTTAGCAGTTCTAAGTTTCCTAAATCCTTAATCGACTGAAGCTCTTTAAACGACAGTGTACATATTAAATCGAGTTTTAACTAAGGTTATTTTAAAAATACCATTTAAGTTATGGAAATATTAGAAATTGAGTTTGCAACATTTATGCATTTGGGGATGCCCGTCTGAATTAAGAGTTTATAATTCATAAGAAAAGAAACTAGATCCGATGACTATATGTGGGTATTTCATTGGATATACTAAAAGGTCCAAAAGGTACATATTTTATTGTCCATCTCATAGTAATAGGTTTGTGGAATTAAGAAATGCAAAGTTTCTTAAGAATAACTTAATCAGTGGGAGTGATCAATCTCGGGACTTAGTTCTTAAGAAAGATCATTGTGACATACAAACTCCTACTTCAAGTAATAATTGATTGTCATTCATAGCATCTCTCAAAGTCAAATGGGTGTTGAACAATTAATCATTAAAGTTCCACAAGATGTTGATGACAATCTAGTAGATTCAATTGTTTAGCAATCACCAGAGGTTGTTGAGTAACTAGTTATACAAGCTCCTCTTTAGAAGGGCGCTAATACAACACTAAAAAGATCCACTAGAGATAAGAAATCAGCAATACCTAGTGATTACATTGTGTATCTACAAGAAGCTGATTATAATATCTGAGTTGAAAATAACCCTGAAATGTTTTCACAAGCCATGAGTTACAATGAATCTCAATTGTGGTACAATATCATGGTAAATGAGATGAATTATGTAACATCTAACAATGTCTGGAATCTTGTCGAGTTACCTAATGGTGCAAAGGCTATTGGATGTAAATGGGTCTTCAAGACAAAAAAGGACTCATTAAGCAATATTGAAAGATATAAAGTTAGATTTGTTGCCAAAGGATTTACTCAACAAAAGGCAATTGATTACACAGGGACCTTTGCTCATGTATCTAAGAAGGATTCCTTACGAGTGATTATGACATTGGTTGCCCATTTTGATTTGGAATTACATCAAATAGGTGTGAAAACAACATTCCTGAATGGAGATCTAGAGGAAGAGGTTTATATGAAATAACTAGATGGATTGTCCTCTAGTGATGGTGAACATTTGGTGTGCAAGCTTAGGATATCCATATATGGATTGAAACAAGCCTCCCGTAAATGGTATTTGAAATTCCATAATATCATCTCTTCATTTGGTTTTGTAGAGAATATAATGGATCAATGCATATATCAAAAAGTTAGTGAAAGTAAAAAAAATTCTTGTTCTATATGTGGATGATATTCTACTTGCCACCAATGACAAGAGTTTGATATATAAGGTGAAATAATTTCTTTCTAAGAATTTTGATATGAAGGATATGATTGAGGCATCTTATATCATTGGCTTTAAGATCCATAATGATAAATCTCAATACATTTTGGATCTATCCTAAGAAACCTAGATCAATAAGGTCTTAGAGAGATTTCAGATGAAAGATTGATCACCAATTATAGCACCAATTGTGAAGGGTGATAGGTTCAATTTGAACTAGTGCCTGAAAAATGAGCTTGAAAGGAAAAGAAAGATAAATATTCCATATGCTTTTGCAATAGGGAGCCTAATGTATGCTCAAGTTTGTACAAGACCTGACATTGTATTTATCATTGAAATGTTAGGAAGATATCATAACAACCTAGGTATAGACCATTAGAGAGCTGCTAAAAAGCTGATGAGGAACCTTCAAAGAACCAAAGATTACACGCTTATATATAAGTGAACTGATAATCTCGAGGTAGTTAGGTACTCAGATTCAAACTTGGTTAGTTTTGTTGATTCACGAAAGTAAACATCTGGATACGTGTTTATGCTTGCCAGAGGAGTCGTATCCTGGAAGAGTTCAAAGCAGACTTTGACTAGTACTTCTACCATGTAGGCTAAGTTCTTTTTTGTTTTGAGGCTACCTCACATTGTGTATTGTTAAGGGCTTTCATATTTGTACTTATAATTGTGGATTCCATCTTTAAGCCATTAAGAATGTACTATGACAATTCAGTTGCAGTTTTCTTGGCCAAAAACAATAAGGGTGGTAGTCGAAGTAAGTACATCAACATTAAGTATTTGACCATTAGGGAACATGTAAAAGAACAAAGAGGTCATTGAACACATTAGCACTGAATTAATGACTAGAACTAATCATTTTGGATAGTTGGCCTGTACCACTTATAAATCCTTTAACATTTTCATGTTTAGTCAATATGGGATACTCTAACACTTCACCTCAAGTGCAATTAGGACTAAACATTCAGTTGTCACTTGAAATAAATGCATTGGTAATCGGACCCAGTCGTTGGGACTAGACATCCAGACAGACAACCATCAACTTTAATATCATATTAGAATTGAGCTTAGGTCAATTATTGTCCAAATGACTAGAACTAGTCATTTAGATAATTGACCCTTATCACTTATAACCCTTTAACATTTTCGTATTTTTTCAATATAAAATACTCTAACAATGTAGTCCAAATTCTTTTTATTTTTGGTAGTCAAAATTCTACCATTTTCTTGAAAAGTGGCATTTCAGGGAAAGTTCCTTACTGATGGCACATTCTACTATTTTCCAAGAAAGTGGCATTCTATGGTACAAAACATAGACATGGATAACTTCTAATAGCATTTGTAATGGAATAATACGATCTTCTTTATCATAATTTTAGTTGGGAGAATTCCTCTCTAGATAAATTAAATTAACTAATTTAATGAAAATTTCTTTAATTGTAAAAGTGAGTAAGTTGCATCAAATATCAATAATTAAAATTG
>JAOQMP010000210.1:3070007-3081643 GCA_027563575.1 Erythroxylum pedicellare
ATTTAAACTATTAGAAAATAAGGATTTACTTGATTTTTCTTTTTATTTATTTATTTATTTTCACTCACTCATGTTGGTCATTTAGAAACAATCTCTTTACTAGTTACGGATAAGGCTGCGTATTACTAGACCTCCTCATATCCCGCATCTTAGCGAAATTTCCGCTGAGTATTGTTGTTGTTGTTGTTTTGGTACTAATGATACTTTGAATTCTATTAATTTGAAATATAGATTTACCAAATTAAGCAAGTAATAATTTTCATTACACAAAAATAGAAAACGGTTAATGTTATGGGTTAGATGTCAATACTCTTAAACATTGAGTTTTGCATGTCATTAGAACAAAAAATTAAATTGATAAACTAGATATATCTAATATGGAGTTATTTAGAATCATTTGCATTGACATTCATTAAATCATTTCTTAAATTGTATCTCCCAAAATTTAAATACTTATTATAATAGAACATGGTGGCTAGATGGTTGAGAGCGGGGCTTGGCTTCGGTTAGGTCCCAGGTTCGATTCCTTGCTAGCCCCTCTTGTAAGAGCCTGGGGCAGCCGGGGTTTTACCTATAGGTGGAGCGCCAGTTGGGCCCTCGATGATGAGGTGCGTCTGTTTGGTCGGCCTGTGGGGTGGGGTGCCAGTTGGGCCCTCGGAGAGGTGTACCCGCTTGGCCCCCCTACGGGGTTTTCTCGAATAAAAAAAAAAAAAAGGTGAATCTAATTACCATACTTAACACACTTTTGAAATATGTGGTTCCAACGTCAAACATCAAATTGAAAAGAAAAGAATTTGACTGGTCCAAGCCATCAAATTTCTTAACCTTTGAAGTGGTTACATAATTACAGTTGAACTTTGAACTAATGTTAGGCAAGTTGGAAGGGAAGACTTTGATTTTTATTTCTACATATTGTTTTGTTTTTCAGTAAAATGTTTTTATCATCAAGTTGCGGAGACCATGGCCACTTTCGATCCCACATAAAAAGGTCAAGAACAGCTTCACCTGGCCTTCATGTGAATTCTCAATTGAATTGCCTTGTGACACACTCAAAACCTAACAAATGAAACTTTCTAAGTTCCAGCCGGCCACAATATATATAGCACCACCTACCTTTTACAGCCTCCCCCGTGAACAATTATTCTGTGAACTTTACACTTGTCTAGTACATGCGATCTTCTTTTTTTTTTTGGTTGTGTGGAAGGCCTTATTTTAACATGGCAACTATAGTAATGGGACCACAGGTCTAAGCAAAGTAACCAAACCAATAGTTGTTGCAATTCACCCAAGAGATGATTCATCGATGGCGGAGATTACTTTAAAGTTCAGTTGAATTGATATTGCATACATATAGATTATTGCGTGCGCATTCAGTGGGTCAGATTTATCGCCAGTTCAAATTGATCTAACCTTGTCAATAAAAAGTCTAAGTTTTAGTTTAACATGAACTCTATCTTTTTTAAAATAATATTATTTTAATATAATTGTTAAAAAATATATAATTTAATTTTTAGATCGTCATAATTTTTATACTCAATTTTAGAGTCAATTTTTTAAACTTAAATTTGATCTAAAACCAACTCAGTTCAAATATAACATGTTATATTGAGCTAAACTGAATCGAACCGGACCAATCTTACTAATTCTATATACACTTTAAAGTTCATTCAATCTGCCTTTAAAAAAAAAAAAAGGATTTGAACGGCGGGGTGGCTAGGTATGGCTTCTAAGTCTTGTTTTTCTATTGGAATGTTATTAGTTTTATAATCTATATCGAACTTAGTGGTCTTGGCATGTTTGGATGTAGCTTAGTTTAATGCTTATAATTGTGTTCTTTCTACGAGTTGTTTGATTCGATATATTTTTTGAGGAATGTCCTTTTCTACTTTGCCATTATAATCAAAGTTAGTTTGGCTGATGCCGATGGAAGCTAAAGAGGAAGGCTCCAATTCTCACCCTTTTGAAACCCCATACAACCATTTGCGTTCTATTTTAGCTATTGACAAAGTCTCTTGTTGACGAATAGAAATCAAAATAGTACTACCACAAGAAAATATGTCCTTTAACTTGAAGAGAAATTGAAATACTAGTAACAATAATTTAACTTTTAAAATAAGAAAATGATAAAAAAAATAAAGATATGTTAATTAGGTTTGAAAAGGGTACTTAAATCCCATCTTATTTTAAAATTACAATATTATGTCATATTGAATTATGAATTAATTGTTAGCTATATCGAGTCATAATTAATGACTCATTGGTCATCTTATGGTTCAGGTACAAAGTAGTTAACATCGTTCGATCCGTTTGACTTATTTACATCTACTGCATAGATTTTTCAAAAGATTAGAGATGTTAGGAATTCTAACTCTACACCAGAATGGATAAGTTCGTGTTGCTTATATGGCATGTAACTTCTTGTTCTTTTGTTCAACAATGTACAATTCTTTAATGCACATGCACCACAACTAACCCACTTAGATTATACAAATCTATCGAGGGACTGCATTGGTCAGTAAACAGTTCAGCTAAATTGAAAAGTCTTTTTTGTTTTCCTCAATTAATTCTCCTCTTCGTTATGGTATCTTGACGTAAGGGACATGCATCTATGACTCAAGTGGTAATTGTATTCTAGCATATTTGATATATTGTGTTGTGTTCAATTTCAAAAAATTAAAGCCCATGATTTTATCAATATTGGATTACTCAAGTGGTAGGTAGGAATTTCCAAAAGAATCTTTGGTTTTTAATCGAATGTTTTCAAAATCTAACTCAAAGTTAAATTGGTAAGTTATGAGGTTTAAAATTTAAAAGGTTTAAACGACATTAAACTTTCATAAAATAGGTTAAAGATTAAATAAAATCGAATATTTTGAAAATTAATTGATAAAGATTGTCCTTAAAGTTTGAAAGTTTAATTGAAAAATAAGGTTGTTAAATAAAAATTAATCGATTTATAAAAATTGACTATTTTATAAAAAACTGATTGATTAATTAATAAACTAGTTAGTTTTTAACAACAAAAATTATTAAACTAAATGAAATCGAAACAATTGACTTATTTAATTGTTAAATCAATCAAACCGTTTCAGTTTTTAAAACATTGATTTTAAATTTTCTAAGACTTCGTGCTCCATCAGAATTTATTATAGAACACTTGTATTGAATTTATCCCCTTTAAACTATTAGTTTATTAAATAATTTATAAATCAATTTATTTAATATGAACTAAAAAAAGTAATTGACATATTTTTATTTTATTATAAGTATATTGAGGTTTATTATTTCCTTGAATATATCTGATTTAATTTTAAAAATAATTTCTTAATTTCAATTTGGATTTTTTTTTGTGATTTAAATTGTATGAATCATAAAAGAAAAAAAGAAATATGCTAGCTCTAATCCAATTCATGGCCATTAGTTAAGCACTAATCAGCACATTTCCAAGTTCTCACTCTGCCACCTCTTTTTGGGAAGTTGACGTTACAAAATACTGAAAATTGATACCAATCAATTACTTCAATCATTTTAGTATCGAGTAGAAATAGGTGCAATCTACATCACAATCACACTATAATTGAGAGTCTTCAATGCTTGAGAATTGAATTGACAAGCCAATACTATACTGAAGGAGTTTTCTTAAAGAAACGGAGAAGATTAGAGGAGATAATAATTAATAAGCAATTTGTTTGAAGAATCTTATTTGTGGTGGAGATGAAAATGGGAGGGGCGGTGACTTAGTGCATCAGTCGTTATTGCTGACATTTCAAGTCCCCACACAAACTAGTCCACAACAAAATAACCACTATAAGGCCGATAAAGAGCACCAAAACCTCACCTGAAACCAACCGACTTCAGGTTCATTCACAGTGCCTAGTATCCACCTTTACTAACTCTGCATAAGCTTTCTAGTTCTAGACGAAACTTGCCAATTGTATATACCCCAAATGACCTGAAGTGAACTTAATTACTAGTCTCATTTATCTAGTTAAAAGGATTAAGATGTGCTTCTTAATAACATTACCTCTCTAGTATTGTTGGCAGTGAGTCGGGCTTGAGTTAAAAATTAATCAAATCTAATCTTGACATGAAATTTGATTAGATTTGAATTAAATTTGATTATTTTTAATTTAAAATTTGAAAATAATTTTGTTTTATTCAAAATGCATCGCTTTTTCTTGATATATTAGGATTTCGATTTAGGTCAAATTGAGCAATCCAAACTCAAGACTAGTACGAAATTCAAAATTTTAAAAATTTAAATTCAACTAAAATTTTGACCAACTCAAATTAAACTTATGAATTTTAAGTCGAGTAAAACTAAACCTAAACACAAGTATCGTCTATAACATGCTAATGTTCTATGAAAATGTATAGCTAAGCAAAACCATACTAATGGATTATGAGGAGGTATTATTGAAGTTTCCGATTTACAATTTTTGAAATTTTAAGAAGATTCAAATGTTTGATAACTTGAAATTGAATTTGCTAATGATGGATTAAGCTTATTTTCATTACCAAAATTAGTTTTGGACTTCAAAAACTACTTGATTAGTGAATTTAAAAGCTCAAGAAAGAGAACAGTGCATGGCTATGCATATTAAAAAAAAAACTGAAATTTCGTGGGGTCCTAATTATTTATATCAAATTTAAATTTTCATAATAAAATTATACTAATTTTGTATGAAATTAATTCATTGGGCTCAGTGAGCCTGGTTGCCCCGCTAAGACTCAAGTAGCTACGGGCCTAACTGGGTCCTTTTAAGCCCGAATTGAAATCCTTGTTCAAGTAAATGATTAATATGCAACTAAACTTTATTACATAAAACGATAGTAATGTCATGTGCATATTACAATGTTGAATTTGGCAAAGTTATATTAGTGACATTTTTTGGAACGACCAATTCTCGTGTGCTTTGTGAATATTTATAATTTAATAATATTATTATTAATTGTTATTTCTAATTATAATTATTTATATTTTATATTATAAGATCCATAAAATATGACATCATTTTTTATATTTTTTTCTTAAATTAAAAATTTGGAATGTTGTATGGAATTAGCCTACATTCGGTAGCTGATTCAGGGCAAGTCAACATCTTGGTTGTCACTAAGCTTTCACTTTTAAGAAGTTATTCCATGGGAAGATGGGGAGATAGAACTTCATTAAAGAAGAACTCAACAGGTTCCACCAAAATAAGATTAAAGAAAGTGTAGTTCAACATCCATTACTGGTTATCATCCTCCTCTTCTCAAACCTGGACAGAGTTATCCTGAAATGAACTAATTACTCTACCACCAAGTAGAAAGAGTACACAGGATTTGCTAAACAGTGTTCTGGGTAATCAGAAGACCTTTCCTAGACTCTTCAGACACTGAAGAATTTCCGGAGCACTGGCTACATGAACACGGAGTCCTGGATTTCCCTGACTCTGTCGGGCCAGACGTCGTGTAAGAGAACTTGCACATAGTCAATGGAGGAGCATAGTACATTGGAACTGGCAGCTTAGCAGGAAGACTAGGCAATGGAGCTTCAAATTTAAGAACATTGATCACTTGCCTTATGGAAGGTCGAAGAGTGAAATCAGGATGGCAACACCACAGTCCAACAATCAACAAGCACTCCAATTCCTTCTCATCGAAGTCTCTTCCTAGCCTCTCGTCGACAGCTTCCAGAATTTGCCCTTTACCGTATAGGTCCCAGACCCACTCCATGAGCCGTACCTTGCTTGGTTCTTGCTTGGTATCGACTGGTTTCCTCCCACATGTGATTTCCAGGGCCACAACTCCAAAACTGTAAACATCAGATTCCTTGCTGGCCTTGCCAGTTGTGACACATTCAGGAGCTAAGTAACCCATTGTGCCTGCTAAAACTGTTGTCTGTGAACCTAATTCATGATCAACAAGCCTTGCCAGGCCAAAATCACCTAGCTTGGCATTGAAACTTGAGTCCAACATGACATTGCTAGACTTGATATCTCTATGCACAACACATTGTTCCCATTCCTCATGAAGATACAGAAGAGCAGCAGCCAATCCCATTGCTATTTTGTACCTTACCGTCCAGGTTAACGATGTTTTTCCTCTAAAGAGATGGTAATCAAGACTTCCGTTGGGCATGAACTCGTAGACTAGCATCAACTCACCCTTTTCATGGCACCAACCAATCAGCTGAACTAAATTTCTGTGTCTCAGACGACTAATGATCTTAACTTCTGAAACGTATTCCTTCTTTCCTTGCTTCGATCCCCTCGAGACTTTCTTAACTGCGATTTCCGTGCTGGATGCGTTCAGGAATCCCTTGAAAACACCTCCGAATCCTCCTTCCCCCAACTTTCCTGACTCCGCAAAATCATTCGTTGCCCGACTTAGCTCACGATAAGTAAACCTCTTAGGTCCAGTTCCTTTCTCAAACTCATCATCCATAGATACATCATCTTCCTCATCTTCACGCTTACCTGCCAATCTCCTGAAATAGAGAAACAAAAACACACCTATCCCACAAGCCACTAGGCCACAACCTGAGGCCACACCAACAACTAATCCTGTTTTGTGTCTGCTTTTCTGAATCGAATCATTAACTTCCAAGTTTGAAGTGAATTCCCAAGAAACAACTTCATGAATTTCCACATATTGGCCTGTTGATGCAGAGAAACCTATCCTAACCCATTCAGGTAGTAATTCCCTTAAATCAACAATGTAATAAAGGGTCGAATTCCCACCAAATATAGGATCTTTTACGTAAGTTAGAAAGGCGCTCAAGTTTTTGGTAGTGGAATTGTAACTCACCCATGCATTTGCCATTGCTCCATTCTTAATGCTGCTATTCCATGAGACGTTTGCGACAGATACAATGGAGTTGACATTAATACCCACATGATTGTCGCTCGGATCCCATTCATTTAAATAGCTATCAAACTCCACTGCAACAATTTGATTCTCCTTCAATGGTGTTTTAGCTGTATCGTTGCTGAACAGCCCAAGAAAGCCGCCTGTTGAATTTTCTGGGATCTGAGACTCCAATGGTGCAATGAAAAAAGACATCCCATCTCCATATGAGCTCTTGTTAGTAGCACTGATACTGAAACGAAAGTGGGTGCTGAAGTCTGTTACATTCCCAGTCTTGGTATCCCAGAGGCGTACAGGCTGACTATATGAAGCTCGACCAACACTACTCATTAGGTTAATGTTCTGCGCGTTTTTGGTGAGTTGCAGAGCGCCTCCTGACGTGAATGCATCACCCTCGAAGGTTATGTTTTGTGAATTCGGACTGAAGCTCGTGAAGTTGAAGGAAACTGAGTTTGCAATAGGCAGTAGTAGTAGTAGCATCAAGTGAATGACAATCCTGACTATGAGACGATGGATCTGTTGAGAATGAGCAAGCCTTGGAATTAAATTGAAAAGAGCCATGACTTCATCAAGTGCAGGAGAGAAAGAAACGGAAATTGGTAGGAGTAAGTTATATGCGAGCAGTTCAACTATATCCTTCCCAATCAGTCTCAATAACCAGGTCAATTTCAGAACCTGTCACATATTTTTCAAGTCCTACCTGAGCGTTTTTAGTGGATTGAGCTAACCTGACGCGTTCGGTGCTCGAAATCTTCGCTTGGCAAATTTGCGACCAATAAAAAAATTTCAGTATTTGGTCAATTGCAGGAATCCCAATGTTGCCAAATGCAGGAAGTTAGTATAACCTGACAGGTTCTTTAGCTCATTATTGTAAAGCCATTGCCGTGGGATCTCAAATATCTAATATCATAATCTGAAGCTTGTCATGGCAGACTCGATGCTTGGACGGCAGTACCAACTATGGACTGATTTAAATCAAGACAAAAGGAAATAAAGATAAGAAATAGAGCTAAGAGAAGTTTTTAACATTATATGCAGTTATATTTTTTTATCAAAACATCACATTATTTACAGTATTTGGAGATCACAAAGTAATGTAGCAAGTGTAGGCGTGTTTCTTGTGTCAGCAGTTAGTACTAACAGAGAGCAAAAGGACAGGCTCTTAGAAAAGAATCTCAATACTGATAGCCAGCGAGAGACAAGAAGACAAAAACAAACAGGATTAAGTAAAATCAATCTGTCACAATTTAGAATTGCAATTTAGACCAAATATTCAATTGCGTCAGTTTGAATGATGTAAAAGATATCGTATATATTTATATTATTTTATCAAAATTATATAAAACATAAACAATTAAAATATTTATCGGATTTATTATAATTGAAACCATCCAAACTGTCTTTAACAATAATAAACTTGTAATTTCCAATTTAAGAGCTTACTAAGTGTTCTTATTCTTAATTAGAATGTTCTAATATCATGCCAGACAGATGACAGGATATTTGAACATGACATGATGCAATTAAATAGATTTGTTGTTCTGAATTTACAAGGTTATGCATATTGTTTTGTTTTCTCTTGCGAAGATCACTGTTCAGCATCTATTACCAAAGCACAGAGAAACAAGAAGTGGAAAGGAAAGAAAGGAAAAACAGAAGATGAGTCTGCACACCCCATATGTTTTGTCTGATTATTCTACTTACAAAGGAAAAACAGAAGATGAGTGTGCACACCCCATATGTTTTGTCTGATTATTCTACTTGCTGAAGCTTGATGTTATAATGCAAAAAGAAGCGGGCAAATGATGACAAACAATGGTAGCCTTCTAACAAGTTTATAAACTGTGCAAGTTCTGTGAAACCAAAACACTGAATGTTCTTAAATGTGGTATTATGGAGTGAACATATCATTCGTAATTTTTTTAATTATTGGCAAAACTTATTGGGATAATAGAAAAAGAAAAGCCTTATGTTCCTCATTTTCTTGTTTTGAAGATGTCACAAGCCAAAGAGTTCTTAGTGGTAGATGCTTGAAGTCAGCTAGGAACGCTTAATCATTATCAATGGCACCAATGTTGTTAATGGAAATTTGTAGATTTTTCAATTAAATTATTTTCGTAATCTACAAATACTGCAAAAAGAACTTTTACAATTGAGACAAAAATTGTAAGACCATAATTACAAGAAAATAAATTATATCTTTTGATTATTTCAAATATATATATATATGTTAGAAATCTTTGTATTGTTTCTGTGTAATTCTTTCTGAACTGATGATAATGCTTGGCTTTGTTTTTGCAAAAATGGAATATTGCAAGAAAATAAAGATGACACAGATGTTTTACTTGGTTCGATAGCACAAAGCTATCTACGTCCAATGATCAATTACACACACCAGATTTTCACTAGATCAAGAAAAGAATACAAGAGATTGGGTGTTATTAAACACCTGTAAGAGTTCCCTCACAAACTCCCCAGTACCCTTAGTAAGGAAATAGAGGATACCTCTAGCACTCTCTCTTATCCTCTATTTCTTTTTGCTCTCAGATCTCTGATTACAAAGTATTAAGAGTAAAATGACTTCAGTATATATTATCTGATGCTTATGTCTCCTTTTATAGAAGTCTGAAGCATGCATTCGATGGAGGCTTCACATATTTGGTAATCCTCGTGTGTCCCTCACGTGATGCATTTAATGAATCATGCTCTACCTTTATTCTTTTATTGACTTCCATCTTACTTTAATATATCCAGAAGAAAGTGCTGCATTTTATCCATGTGTTGTACGTTTTTGTGGCTATGCTTAGTGTACTTCAGACAACTCCACGTGATCCTCACATGCATTTGTCTTAGCTTTAGTTTAACCCTTCTGTCTTCATTTGGAAAGTTACAGAGTCCCTTTTCTTCCTAGCTTTAGACTCCTCCTCTTTCACCTTTGATTTTTCTTCTGTAATCCTTTGTCAGTTGAGTTAGTGTGAGGGTTCATGGAAAATTTTGTCTGATTCTTCACAAGTACCTTCTATAGAAAAGGGCGACAGAAACCAAAGTCCTAATATAATTTTTTCTCACTAATGTTGTTGTTCTTATTGTTGTTACACAATCAACTAAATATTTGCTAGAAGCCGAAACCAAAGGTTTGCAATGAAGACAATTGCAGGTAAGAATGAAGAAATGTAACTTATTTTAGGTGTATATGTTGTTATCTTATTATTATTCAAGGAACTAAAAATTGTATTACTGAACTTTTGCTACTGTAGAACAGAAAGAATAAGTAGCATGAAAATAGGGACGAACAGAGCAAGATTGAAGGACTTAGCACTACGTTAAGAGTTTTCTTTTATTCAGTATTGAACTACATACAATATTGTGTATACATGAAATTTATATCATTTCAATCTACTAACTGTCATCTACCACAGCTGACTTAACTAACTCTTCTTGAATTCTTTAAAACCAATTCTTTACGTCGTTGCATGGTGCTGCATGTACCTTGGAGAAACCTTATTCATGTCTGAATTTCTGAAACATTCCTTCTACAGTATACAAAAAGAAAGTTAAAAGTAGAATACCAGTCTCAAGGTTCTTTCCCTCGTTCAATGGATTCAACTCGTAAGGATCATCCACACCCTTCTGTACATTCAGTGTGTAACTCAGACAAATTATACTGCTCAACATCAACTATACTTTGAAATATAGGCTCTTAACTCTCTTTTTGTAGTCCTTTTCTATGTACAAAAAATTAAATGTTTGTGTTGTTCATTTCTTCTTTGTTTTATTTTGTTTTCATTAGCACACAAGTTCGTTCAGGAGAATTTGATTCTTGGAATCTTACATTGCTAGCTACAAGAAAAAGCCAGTACTGCCATTCTCATTAATCAACGCTTTAAAATGTGACATAGATGGGTATAATCAGTTGACATTCTTATAAAGAAATGATATTATGCCAGCTCTTATCAAACTCTTCGACTAATAAAAAATCTGTATCACAGATTCCTTAATGATGATTATATGTTAGGTGACCAACTTCTTTCCTTGGTAGAGAACTTCCACAAAACTTAAATTACGGATGAAAAGATAATATTGGATGTTTAACATATATAAGATTAATTAATTACGATGATATTTAAAAAATAGTGAAGAAGTATATTGACTTAATTTTTTGTCATCACTAGAAATTATTTAATATTTTATAAATAATTTTTAATAAAAATATATAATTAAAATAATTAAAGAGAATATAAAAAGTCATATTTTTATAATTGATAAAAATAATTTCAATTATCAGTTAAATAGTGTATCATATTTGACCAATATGGTGTAGAGAAGATGATGTTAATCAACTAATGTTCCATATTAATAAATGAGTTTGTTCAAATATGCTTTATAAAAATACCTTTAGGCCATGTTTGGTTGGCAGGAAAGTAAAGTGAATTTGGATTATGATTTTTCGGAAAATAAATCTATAGAAAGTAAAGATATTAACATGTTTGGATACTTACAAGAATTCTGATAGGAAAGTTAGGTAGATTCTTATTATAGTGTTTGGTATGCAACAGGGAATGTAACTTAATTTTGACTTATGTTTCCAACTATATCCCTACAAACCGAATAAAAATTGAAATCGTTAAATAAGGAAAAATATGAACCTGAAGATTGTCGATTGAAACTTCTGAGCAAAAATATTCAAAATCTATATACCGACCGATATCAGAAATTTTAAAAAATAGGAGATTTTTTTGCAAAATTTTTAAAATTTCCCTCCCTCCCTCTGATCTCTCCTTCTC
>JAOQMP010000210.1:3129660-3140118 GCA_027563575.1 Erythroxylum pedicellare
AATCTTCATTTTTTTAGTATATAAACATGTAGAATATGTTCATATGTGATTCTATTCAAATAAATGTCATAAAGTACATAAATAGTAATTAACTCTATTAATTTGAAATTAAGCTACCATTTTTTTGTTCTTATGAGTACATCAACTTATCTAACATATATATAAGTTGCATATGCGCTAAATTATTTACATAATATATCAAAAGAAGTTAATATTTTCTCAATATTACTACACTTTATTAAGTGTCTTTTTTTTTAACCGTTTTATATTTGAACAAGTCAGAAATAATATGCATTAACTTATTTAAATTTAATATGGCATGGTGTACTTAAATTTTTCTTGTCATTTTGACAATGACATTAAATATGAATTATTTCATTAGAGATTTATTGTTGATATGGTTTATTATTCAACTTCAGCTGTGTATTATATACATCTTCCTAATCCTGATGAAAATCCATAGACAAAAAACAAGTATATAGATACACAAGCATCCTTGAAAGTGAATGCCTAAATATTCATTTAAGTGACTATGATATCTAAGTTCATTGCAATTTTATATCTTTAATTTGTGATGTTTTTTCAACCCAGGAAAAAGGGAAAATATGTTTGAAATTATAAGCACTTTAGGTTGAAAAATCAAAATTAACTTATTCCTTAAATGCATTTGAACAAAAAATTTAATTCCTTAAATTTAGATATTCCATTAAAATTTTAAGTATGATATATATAAGACAAAAAAAATTTATCAATTAAAAGTGAAAAACAAACAAATAACAAATTACGAGAAAAGTGATACTAACAAGTTGAATTTAATCAGTTCAGCCGATTCAACAGTGAACAATTTTTCTGTTTGGTTTTAAATTTTTCAATTTGATTTACTTTAGCAACTTTTATTGATAAAAATTGATCAATTTTTGTAAACTAATCAATTTTTATAAATTAAAATAAATCAATTAATTTTTATTTAACATTTCCTCTTTTAATTAAACTTTAAAATAAAGAAAAATCATTCAAATTTTAAATTCTTCAATTTTATTCCATCTTTAACTAATTTTATAATAATATAACAGCATTTAAACATTTTAAATTTTAACCTTCTTATGATACCAATTTAACTTCACTTACATTCTTAAAACATTGTTAACAAGTTGAAGAAACCTTTTGAGCTTCAGCCAACTCAGTTTAGCCTCAAGTTTGCTTTTTCTCTGAAGCTCCATTTGACACGGAGACAAAGCCCCAAAGCCTCAGGTTTGCTTCTTCAAGGTGCTTCCATATAAACGAAAAACTTACTAATAAATATAAAATAACTGTCTAAACTAATTTTTCCCTTATTGCATTATCTATGAGATAGAAATAACAAAGAATATTTAATTTAATTAATTTCTTTTTATTATTATTATTATTTTTATTTTTTTCAAGTGATTAAAATTAAACTAATCAGAATACAAATAATGATTAAAATGATAAATATTATATTATGCATTAAGTTTATTAATAATTATCTTTTAACTTATTAAGCATCATCTCTTGAATTATGAATTATGAATTATGAATTATAAATTTATTATAATTAGATAAATAAAAATTATGTGAACTATAATCTTTTGATTGCCACGTTACAATCATGATTTCCTTGTCAGCTCTTATCCATCGTTAATAGTTACACCTAACTAAAGCAGAGCACATAACACCATCTGGATGTTGGAATCACACCAACATATGACTGCAGTAGCACAATAACACGTGATTTTCATTAAGATGCCATATTAGACAAAACAGAGCTGATTGAGGAACTAACAATTTGATATTCGATCCTCTATGTCCCAACTCTGTGCGCATTGTCCAAATGCGAGACCGTCTGTGATAAACAATCCTGTGATTTTCTAGCTACATAAAATATAGAAAAGATAGTTTTAGACTTTACACTTGGTTACCCAAAATTAAAATTAATTATTTATTAAAATTTTAATCACACATTACTTTATTAAACTCACTTTTAATTATAAATTAATTTAAAAACATTTAATTTGTCACAAGATCTATTGATTTTTTTGCAATAAATTTTAATTTAATTAGAAATATTTCAATTTTTAATTTTTTTGCTTGACAACTTATTTTATTTATTTGTAATTTTATATTAAAGTCAATAACGCTTTAGAATTTATTTTCAGACAGAAGATTAAATATTATTATAAACTTAAATTTGTCAAAGATAGAAAACATATTAATAAGATAATCAATCACAACTCCCAAAGTCCTTAGTTCCTTTACATATTTCTTTTTAAGCACAACGAGCAGCATATATTTAGTCTCCAAAATGCAGAGGAATGCAGGTGGCTGGCAATGGTTGTATGCTTCTTCTCTTCTTGGCCTCTCCTGATCGTGAGCAAGTACTCTGGCTTTTACTTTCCACTCAAACCCTCCAGCTCTTGGTCTAGAGCGAGATAGCTCTTCCAAATATTGATCTCCATTTTCACAGAATTCTCTTGGAAATATGAACATCAGATACTTTTCTTTTGGTCTCCATTTTCTTGCCTTTGTTTTCATGTGGTTGGAGTATGCCATGAACATGAGGATTGAAGGTCCAGTGATAATGCAGAGGTGAGACTAAGCTTAGTACTTCATCAGAATTTACTTAAATCTCAATGTGATAACTCTTTTTTATTCATTTGAGTATTGCAGGGAAGTTTCTTGGAACAACAGCTTTTCACCTTTACGGGTCAGGCTGCAACAAAAGCAGAATCATCACCAAGTAATTACAACTCGTTCCCATTTTCTTCTTCTGATCATTAGGGTTATCAACAGATTGAACATGCATTTTCTTCTCATCAATTTGTTTTGTACTCCTGAATCTTCAGAACTATACTCACATAATTGGGCTAAAATAACCACAGTATTAAATTAAAAATTAAAAATTATACTACGATAATTCAGATTAAATTATGGTAAATTATAATAATAGAAAGAATTATAATATTATTTTTAATTTAAATTTAATATAAGTCATTAAAATGTTTATAATTGTTGGTATAAGATTTTTTAAAGAAAAACATGTTTTTGGAATAGGCTATAACATAATCTTCAATAATATCAAGTCTAAGCTCTATTATCTACCACATACATAGATCATTAAGATGATGATCCCACTTCCGAAACCTTATAAAGAATTTAAACATATGCTCGTTATCTTTTTTTTCTTTTGGTGCTGTGATTGCCATACCTCAACTGCCAGAAGATTTGTGGTAATGATAGACAACAATGTCACAGATAGCGATCGATAATGGCGTCGTCCAAGTCACTTTCTCAAAACCAGCAGGCGACATAATTGGAATACAATATCATGGAATAGATAACGTACTTGAACTCCAAAATGCCAACCGTAATCGAGGGTATGTGTAAATATTCTCAATTGCTTCTATTCATCACTTGATTTTTTTTTTTTTTTTGCGGCCAAATCAGATTAGTTTTTATTGAAATAGCCAATTTTGATTAAAAAAATTTCAAAGTCAATATAACCAATAAATATAAATCTCTGTTTTGTAAATGTCAAAAGAGGGTTATCAATATACGTAACTTTTTTTTGTAACTTTTTACAAAAAGATTATTTCTGTGATTCGAACCTATAATCAGTCTAAAATTAAAATGATATTATTTTATCAAAATTTAATAAATTAATATTATTTTAATAAATTATTTTAAAATTTTAAATAAACAAAAATTACGTTTCTTAACTAACCTTGAACTTTTGATGCTATTGTTTACTGTTCTGATAAAATTTAGGTACTGGGATATTGTCTGGAACAAGCCTGGATATCGTATATCTTATGACAGGTAAGTGCAGTTCTCCTGGCTGAGTTCTTCGAACTTTTGCAGCAACAAAAGATCGTATGTTCTCATGTTTCATATAACAGGTGGCTGAGTCGTAAATTAGAATCTTTTATGTCTATGATACTCAAGTTTTGCATAATGACAATAAATCGATTCTTTTTAATGACACAATATAGTAGTAATTTATCATAGTCACACTATAATATAATAATAATAATGTCATATACTTTATTTATGCACTTGAATAAGATAAACTTATTGCTTTGCAGATTGAAAGCAACAAACTTCAGTGTTGTCATGGAAGACGACAATCAAGTAGAAGTTTCGTTTATAAGGCCATGGATAGCTAGTAACTCTACAATCCCTTTAAATATAGACAAGAGGTAATTTCCCTACACTCTCTTAAAAAAAAGGGTAATTAAATGGATTTATTTTAAAAACTGCAGTTTAATTTACATTTTAGATATATTTTTATACGGACATATTTGATAAATATAATTTTCAAAAAGTTCTTGTTCTTTATCTTTGTAGGTATATATTAAAGCGTGGATGCTCAGGAGTTTACATGTATGCCATATTAGAGCGACTAAAAGGATGGCCAGATGTTGACATCGATCAAATCAGGATTGTTCTCAAGCTCCAAAATGACAAGTTAGATATTATCATTTTGTGTAACCTTTTTTTATAATACCATAAATAATTCATATTTTTTTAAAAGTAAAAGACACTAAAAAAATGTGAAGTTTAACTATTTTAAAATTTCTTTTAATCTTTAAAATTATTTATTTTCTGTTATATTTAAGTTCTTAAAAAAATTCTCTTAGACAATTGGACCAACCAAATACTACTGACATGACAATCTAACTCAACACTTAAATTTGATGTAAATAAATTAAATTTAGCTCCTAAAAATAATTTATTATAATTATTTATTTAAATTATATTTAATTAATTTTTAAGAATTGATTTTGGGTAGTTATATCTTCAGTATTTAATTGATTTAGGTGTATTATTCTTGTTACATCTTTTTTTGTTATTTTTAACAAAAAATCTAAAATAAGAAATTTTTCAAAAATTTTAAAATGACAAAAATTTATTTTACCCTATTTTTTATATCATTTTAAGGAGTTGAAAATTAATTAGTTCAAAAAACGATCCACTTTATTTCTGATATCAGAAAAGAAATGATACCAATCATGGGTTCTGTATTTTATGAAAAGAGGATGCCACATACATCGTTGTTTATTAAAATTCAACTTCTAGTATAATTATTTCTATTTTCTGGTGAGCTAAATAAGTTATGATATGTGTAATTACAGGTTTCACTTCATGGCAATATCGGATGATAGGCAAAGGATGATGCCAACTCCTGCGGACCGTCGAGACGGTCGACGACTTGCCTATCCCGAAGCCGTTCTCTTAACCAACACAGCCATTCCTGAATTTAGAGGGGAGGTATGAGGTATCCCTCTCTTCACTTCCAATTAGAGTTTTTAGTTTATGAGATTGTTCTTCTAAATCAATGTATTAAGTTCGTGAATCGTAATGGATGAGATTGAAAAATCAATTAAATCATATTTGATTTATTGATCCTTTATTAGTTGGTCTCGTCATATCAAGATGTTGTTAATGGGCCTTTTTCTATAATAGGAACTTTTCTCCTCAAATTCATTAGATTGTGCTCTCTCAAGGTTGTGAGTTGTGACCATGATGGAAGTTTAAGCCCAAAGGTAGGCTAGGGTAGTAAGAGATCATAGTTAATAAGGGAAAAATTATCATTATATTAATTTAATATATCTGGATCTCTAAAGCAATTTCAACTACTAAGAATAATCAATCCAAGTTTAAGAAGTGTGCATAACTCTATATTTTATTTTAAAAGCTTATACTCCTCCAAGTTGAGTCATTGAATCGAGAGCTACCACATTCATGGATCTCAAAAATATATGCAAACTACAGGACAAGCTCATTTTATCTATAGTGCCATTACTTTGTAAGAAAGCTAACATAGCCAGCCAATTAGTACATTACAACCTATAGAGCAAACAAATACCGAACATAGTGGTTTCACTTATGTATCAACTAATTAAATTTTTTAAGTTTAAGCAGTCAATTAGAGATTTTTTATTTTAGTGACTAAAAGGATAATAAAAAGTAGATAAAAGTATGTTAAATTTATAATTATTAATCGAATTAAATTTATTATTTTATTCTAATTTATGACTCATCAAGTGATTTATTTAAATTACATAATTTATGAATTATTAAGAGTAATTTACGATTTATTTAGTAAATATCTAAAAAACCTTAGTAACAATTAGGTCCCATCCTTATTAAAAAATAAAAAAATTGTGTGAAAGATGAGAATTGTAGTAATCAAATGTGTAACAGGCTTGCATGAATGCATGATGGTGCAGGTGGATGACAAGTACCAGTACTCGTGTGAGAACAAAGACAACAAGGTGCATGGATGGATATCATCAACCGACCCACCTGTTGGCTTTTGGATGATCACACCCTCCGACGAATTCCTTGCCGGTGGACCTCTCAAACAAGACCTTACCTCTCATGTTGGCCCTACTGTCCTCTCTGTAAGCACCTTTTATTAACTGAAGCAGATAACTTCATCTTTTAGATTAAATCATTCTAAATGTATCCTATCAAAATTTATTTTATGTTAATGTGTTGAATAGAGTTCATGTTGTTGTGTCTTTTATGTTTACTGATAGATAAATCTTGAATTGATTTGGTTTGACTATTTAATTACTAAAAATATTTACTAAAATGTTAAGTGAGTTTTGATAACATAATTTTTATATAATCATATAGAAATTCTTATTTCCTATATATACTTCTGAGTTATTTTCCTAGCAATTTCTCTGCTTCTTTCTTTTTTTTTCATTTTTTCTTGACATTTTTTTTTTTATCAATTCTTCATTCCCAGATGTTTACAAGCACTCACTATACAGGAAAGGACATGAACACCAGACACCGTAATGGAGAGCCATGGAAAAAGGTTCTTGGGCCAGTATTTGTCTATCTGAACTCTGTTCCTTCCAAAGAGAACCATCGTATCAGACTTTGGAGAGACGCAAAAAGACAGGTAGCGTTTTTTTTATAAGGATGCAAGATTCTTCAGCCATAAAATTTTCAATTCCTTCACAAGAATGTTGAAAATGTCTCATCAAATTGATGACCCTTTTTAAAGTAGATGCTAAAAGAAGTGAAAGCTTGGCCTTACAATTTTCCCCAATCGAAAGATTTCCCATTAGCCAATCAACGAGGAAGCGTTATGGGTCAGCTACTAGTTCGTGACAGGTAATTAACATTGCGACATGCTTTCTTACATATATGATCTGAAACTTTCAATAGTACTTGTGTCGTAGGTACATAAATGAAAGACTGATACGAGCCAGATATGCTTATGTTGGTTTGGCAGCACCAGGAGATGTTGGTTCCTGGCAAACAGATGCTAAGGTTCGTTTCAGTCTTAAACACCAGAAAGAATCATAGAGGTGTAAATGCTCATATGCTTATTCTATGGCAGGGTTACCAATTCTGGACTAGAGCAAATGAAGATGGTTACTTCTTGATTGAAAATGTTCGATGTGAAGTGTACAGTCTCTATGCTTGGGTTCCTGGTGTAATTGGTGATTACAAGCTCAAATTTAATATCACTATCCAAGCAGGTAAGAGTGATATCAATTGTTTTTTTCCTTTTTAATTTAATAATAATTTTCTATTTTTTTAATTAGATCATAGTTATCCAAATTATTATTGTAATTTATTACTGCAATCACTCCTAACTGCAACATAATTCGTAATCCGTAATTTAAAATCTTATGTATTGGTTGTTATTTACCATCTTTGGCGAATGTTCAAGTTCTTTTGGCATGATAAATGTATGGAGAAAGGCATCGAAATGATGAAGGTTTCAAACGCATGATTGAATGTAGGGTTAAAGATGAAATTAGGTGTGCTGGTGTTTAAGCCACCAAGAAATGGACCAACTATTTGGGAAATAGGCGTCTCTGATCGCACTGCTGCTGAGTTCTTTGTTCCAGACGCAGACCCAACACTGCTCAACAAATTGTTCATAAATAAACCAACAAACAAGTTAGCCCTATACCCTAAAACCTCATACTTTTTAGCTGCTTCCAACTTCACTGCAACTCCAACCCTCATTTTAATTGCTTTATCAGGTTTAGGCAATACGGACTATGGGATCAATTCTCTAAATTATATCCTACACACGATCTGGTCTACATTGTTGGCATTAGCAACTATCGTCAAGACTGGTTCTTTGCTCATGTTCTTAGGTATGCTTTCCTTTTGGACCCTCTGCTTTTTACATGACTAATGTTAGGCAAGGGAAAAAAAATTTAACCCAGTGAATTAAGTTTAATTTAATTGAGATCGAGAATGAGTCTAACAAATTTTTTATATTTAATTAGTTATGAAATTTTGATATGTTCAAATTTAAAACTAAATCATTAAAATATTTTTATTAAAATAGATCTTAAACTTGAAATTTTTATTTTCGAATTTGAATTCTAAACAAAAAATACCTTGGGCCGTTCAAGCCGATTGCCAACCCTAATTGATGCATTCTTTCTAACAATTAAGTCATTACATTGTTGTTATAGAAAGTTAGCAGACAAAAGATATGTAACAACCACATGGAAGATAATGTTTCAACTCGAAAGTGTGAAGCGAACTGGAAACTACACACTCCAGTTGGCTTTGGCGTCAGCTGCTGCCTCAGAATTACAGGTGAAAGAGGACATATTATGGTTGAAGTAGAGAGTTTCATTCATATGTATGTTTACTGATAGATTTTTTTGTACTGTGTAAAGGTACGTGTGAACGGACGTAGGGATAATCCACCCCATTTCTCAACGGGCCTAATTGGAAGAGACAACGCCATTGCAAGGCATGGAGTTCATGGCTTGTACAGGTTGTATAGCATTCAATTTCCTCACTATCTGTTTGAAAGAGGAAACAATACTATTTATCTCACTCAGTCAAGAACCGGAGGCCGAGTCGGAGACCCTTTCCGGGGGGTCATGTATGATTATATTCGACTTGAGTCACCTCCCGACCACAGTATGTGATCATCTCCTCAAACTGACAATATCAAGAATGATGTATTACGTAGTTAGCTAATTAGGTAAAAAAAAAAACGTAATAAACCTAAGTTAATTACGTTTCTGACAGATCTTTTCAAGAAAATCTTAAGTTCTTGGAGTGAAAAAAAGAAGAAAGAAGAAAGAGCTAGAGATATGATCCGATTATACTTTTTCTTTCCTATTCCTTTCCATAAATTAACTCTAAGCTTTGGTGATGTAATCGAGATAACATATAACTAGTCTATCCAAAACGCCATGAGATAGCAAAGGTCAAGCAAATGAGTGGATCATTCATAGAGGAATTTGCCCTTTTCTTTAGTTCTTTTGGAGCACAAGGAAATCAGACCATAACTTCATGCTTTGAGGATAATCTAATGCCCGATGAGAACTAACGCCAATGGTCATAAATTTACGTATTTTAGTAGAAATGGACAAGTTCCAAGACATATCAACAATTATATCGTAATATGGGGTTTGCTCACCTATAACTTGACACATCAAAATTATATCTTTAAACACAGAAGTTCTTTAAAAAGAATTAAATTCTTTAAAAAAATTTAATAAGATTAAGAATGATCAAAGTGAGTAGAATATTAAGTAGATTTTAAATTTAATTTTTATATAATTTTATTAATTTATAATTTAAATTTTGACATAAAATCCAAATTCTATCTTCCTACTTCATTAAATTTAAATTTTTTGATCCGATTAAGTTGAACCCATTATCAATGATAGCAGGAACATGCCGCTCCGCCTCTCTAGAAAATAGATAATGCCATTAGCTTTCCTTTCTTGGTCGAAGAAAATTCGGAAGTCAGGATAGAAGTTCACGTGCTCTTGCTCATTAGTTTATATATCCTTAGCATCACAACAAAAAAGAAGTGATTTTGATTGGCGGGGGTTGGGTCTCTGACTCGACATTTTCCATTGTTGGGATGATAATCTATTGGGAAATGTTGCTGACACAGCCTTTTTGCCTTGGTCTATGTGACCATATAATTTGTTGATGATTGACACCTGGCCAAGGCGGGAGCAGGAGGCATAAGAAAGTGCGCAGTTTATCTAACCTAATCGTTGATTTGAGCTTGGGATTCCTTAATCTGAGGGCCTAATGCAAAATCGAATCTCACTGGTCTAAACAATCACCAATTGCTAATGCTTTTGATGTCTCTCGACTGACCCATCACCAAAACCTAGTGATTGATTATTGGTGTCTTCACTCTCCCTCTAAATCCTCCTGATAATTATATTAATTGTAGTGTTCTTCAAGTGATCATATAAAAACAGAGATTCACATCTATTGTAGAGATGTTAAAATAGCTCCCTTGGGACTTAATATAGAGATATTATATTGTATTTAGGAATTATGCAGTTAAATCAATTTGTAACTTTCAATTTCATAAGGTATAGAAAGTGTCGTTTTTACTATTTTATCTTTTATTCCAGCAATCTACCTCTTCTACCTTTATTTTTATTTTTTTATGTAATTTAGGGTTTA
>JAOQMP010000210.1:3148605-3158650 GCA_027563575.1 Erythroxylum pedicellare
TGCGTTAATGGTAGAATTCATAGACCATATTTAGATATTTTTGGCCTATTAGTCTAAAGATTTACCTTGAATCAAGTACTCGCTTTTAAGTATAACCGAACATGTTATTTATGAATCTAAAACCTTCTTTTGAGTGTTAAGTAAGTTGACACTAAAGTCCAATTGAGGTACTTGGTGTATATAATATACGTCTTGAGGAACAAAATTAGTTAGGGTCTCTTTAGCCAAAGTTTACAGGAAAATTATTTTCATTTGAGGTAAGGAAACAACTAGTACCAAAGAATTGATTCCCATAAAAACTCAATGTCATCATAGATGCATTTATTTCTTAAGATTTCATCTTCTGAGTACCAAAGTCCTTTCGTTCCTCCTTTTCCAAAATATTTAGACATAGAAGAGAAAATTTCTGCTAGAATTTCTTCTTATTGTATGATATTTCCTTGGCAACTATATTGGCAATTTTGTCAGTGTAACATTTTGGATGAAATATTAATGATGCGTACTTAACATATGGTAAGTACCCGCATAACTAGGTTAAATGTAGTTAGGAGAAAACTATACTATATCAAGTGTGTCTAGAAAATTAGAGAGTGGCTCTTGAGTTATCCAATTAAAACTTACCTATCATATGTCTATCAATCCAAAAGTTCCAGGTTCAAGTAATAGTTAAGAGGTAGCTTCTCACCTTTAACTTGGAGGATGGAATGAAAAATGTTGACCCTGCACATATCAATTGAATCCAACTCATCATTACTTAAGTATGAGTACTTAGTTTCTTAAGTATTTTATCAAGATTACAAAACCTGTGAGTTATTACATATACATAATAGTTTATTTAGTACATATTTGAACAGCAATAATATCCAATAATTTATTTAATATAATAGTGGTTATAAATTTTACCATTATAAAATCTTTAGAATAAAATCTAATTAATTAGGTACATTTTACAAAGGTAATTAAAAGAAGCATTCTTTTCTTGGAACGTAATCACTTGTTCCTAAAATTGTGAATTGGATGTAAAGAGAACAGGGGAACAGCAATTTTGAGAACAAGTGAATACGTCTCTCTTTTCTTGATCAAGTTGCTTTGCTAAAATGAATTATGGTACTTAAATAGTCTCATTAATAGATTAAAGTTTTTTTGGTAACTCATTGGATTAAATGATTATGGACAATTACAAAAAGTTTGAAATAAAAGCAAATTGGTTTATTAGGTCTTCTTTCTTTTATAATTTTGGAAAGTTCAGTTTAGAAAATGAACTCAACAATTATTGTGAATGGTAGGAGGAGATTCAACGGAAGAAAAATCTCATGTAGTCTATGAGAACAAGATAACTTGTATGTTTTTAACGAATTACATCTTAAACATAAATCATTCTTCGGTGGAAGTTGACTATCTTAGATTTGTAGACTCTAGCATACCATATTTATGAATGTGCCATTAGGTACTAGTCTATGGTGTTGTAGTGTAAGGATTAAGGTTGTAAGTTATGGTTGTGTTTGAGTTATAATTGATTGTTATTATAATTGCTGTCACATTTTTTGCAATTGCTTCTATTTCGTTTCAATTGTTACAATAGTTTGCAGCTGTGATTTAACCCACAGTCCGTAATCCAAAACTTAGATGAGAATGTGTGTAATGAATTGGCAAGTCTAGTTAGTACTGAGTACTAAACCCTCGCTAAGGTTGGGTTATGACCAAATGTATTTTCTCGTTGGAATAGTAATGAAAGATGATTTTGTCACTTGCTAAAGTTAAATAAGTCATCTGCTAGTTCCTAGCGTCTTTCCATTCAAAGAGAAGCATTAACTTATCTTTCTTACCCAACAATGTGTAGGGACAATAACAAGTATTCGTATTATAATGAAACATTAAGGGTAAAAGACTAGTTTGTTTAATTTTTCTAACTCCTTTAATATATATTCTCAAAGACAAATACAACTATTTCTATTAAGTTAATCATTAAAAAATTTGACAAAATTAAGTCGAAGAAACAATTTCCATGTGTTTCTATCAACCTGTTATACCCTAATCATGTATTTGCTTCAAGTCTACTGGCCTATATGCAATTTCCACAACCTTCGATTATGGCTTCATATATGTTTGAACCAGATTGAGGCTTTAACATAACTGTGATCACATGCATTAGGATCATAGAGCATTGCACAAAGTAAGACTAGTCAGACACCTTTAAACCAATAAAGTTTCTTAATTGTAGGGTTAAATTACTATAACCGTACATTGTCTCAACGAGTTATTTTTTCACTAAAAGCGTTCAAAGATTGTGTTAACGAACTGTTTTTGTCATCCTAAGTGTCCAGTGAAGGTGTTGACAAGCTGTTTTCTATTTATACACTAGGGTTTCTATGTGTACACTAAGTGGCACAAAACTTGAGAATAGCATGGGAACATACAAGCTAGTAACTAGTTACGATTTTGCAATGGTCTTTGCCCTTGCGGATTTATTCACTCCATTCTCCATACTTTCTAAGAGGGACTGCAACGAATTTCGTTCATGGGCTGACACTACACAAGTTCTGTAGCATTGCCGATGTCATTTGTTTTACCTCTCTGAATATAGCAGGTTCGTGGAAACAGTTGAGTAAGAAGCTAACCATTTTATCTACCATCAACAGTATGAAAGCAGTGATTGAACGATACAACAAAACACAAGAGGACGATAAGCAACTGCTGGATCCAACGACAGAAGTGAAGGTACACCCTTTCAATAAGCTCATCTCATTTCCACTACCAAGATTTCCTGCTTTACAAGGAAAGTATCATGCATTTTCCTGTTCCTTGAAGGGAGCAATCATGATCAATTCTTTAGCAATTTTATCTCATTAGTCATGCCTAAATAATTGATTACAATTTGAACAAAATATGCATTAATGCCAAGAAAAATCATCCAAATAATACAAATAATTCTTTAAATTAGTATGAAATTAATATGAATTTTTGACAAACCTCACCCATTCAATTAGTAACTTATTTCAAAATAATTGTGACATCTTCTTTATCAAAAAAGACCTAGCAAAATACCAATTCGTTTTCAGGGAAGCTCTTCTTTTTCCTCTTAAGATATATTAAAGCAATGAGAAGATATTGAGCAGATGCTCACAACATACGCTTATTAACTAAGTTGTGAGAACAGTATTATTGTTATGTGGAAATAAACAGATAACTTCTTAAATAATCTTGATTTACTGCACTCATTCCTAGAACATAGAATGAAGAAACATGCACCAGTAAATATGTCTTATCACACGTAAGCTCAACCGTATTCTGCTGAAGTCATCAAAGTTAAATGAACCAATTTGTACCTTAGCTCGTAAGACTAAGACAGGAATGAGGAATAAAGACAGAAGGTAGTGCCAGAGGCTACCATATTGGCAGACAGTAGACGTATCAGGTTTCCTACATCATGTTTTAGGCATAAACACATCCAGAATTTATGGTTAAATCTATTAATTCCTCATAGTCACCAGAACCCTAGCTCGTTATTCTTCAATTAGCGAAAAAGTTGCTGTTCAATCTATTATTCATTTCATGTTCATATCAGCTTGGAATGCATTAAACTCATTTTTAATATTTCCTACCTACCATGTTTCTCTGATGTATGTTAAAGTTGCGTGTACATAAATTGGTAAGAAACGCGTATTACACAATACACAAGCATATAGATCTTCGAGATGTATGCGCTCTAATTAATTTCCTGAAACTGTTCTCAGTTTTGGCAAAGGGAGGCAGCAATCTTACGCCAGCAATTACACAACTTGCATGAGAACCACAGGTATGATCTTTAAATCTTAGAGACGAATACATCAGAACAAGGCTATCGAATTGGAAATTGGACATTAATTGACATTCTGCAAGGTGGTCTCAGATCATGCTTGAAAAGAAACATCAGTCAATCCTGTGTTCCGTAACTTCCAAGGTGGTCTCAGATCATGCTTGATAAGAAACAACAGTTCAGCATGTGTTAACTTCCAAGTTGGTCTCAGATCATGCTTGTTAGTTGACCAGCAACTGCGTGAACACATTACAACAAACCATGCCTAACTATAAAGTCAATCTTCATGTGATTCCTAAAAACCAGTCAATGAAGATCACTCACCTCCTATAACGCCTAAACAAGAAAATAAAGTTTAAGGCCAAAGCAACTAACAAGAAGCACTGGAATTGGCTAGCAAAACAAAGCTACGGTTGTGAAGCAGTAATGAGTTTTAACATGAAACTAGCCAATATAATCAAGTTCACAGTTGTAGAAAAAGCTTTATAGTAGCAGCTATACTGAACCAGACCAGAATTTTTAACATCCTATATTGTACAATCTGACAATCTAGGCAATTGATGGGAGAACAACTTTATGGTTTGGGTGTCAAAGACCTACAAAAACTAGAGAATCAGTTGGAAATGAGTTTAACAGGTATCCGCATGAAAAAGGTAAGAGTATCCTTTCTGTTCCAGCTCTATATAGCTTTCATCTTCATCGCTTCCCTTTACAAAATCAATATTTTCTTGCAGGAACAAATTCTGACTGATGAAATACGAGAGCTACGAGAAAAGGTCCTGACAAACTTCTTCATTCTTTCCCATGTGTACATTATGATACTTCTTCCAGTCATAATACCAACCTAATTTAGTTCCCATCACAGGGTGCCCTTATTCATCAGGAAAATCTGGAGCTGTATAAGAAGGTAAACTTTTTATGGCAAGAAAACATGGGATTATACAAGAAGGTATCATGCACCATAAACGGTTCAGACATCCCTATGAAGCTAAAAAAGGACCATTTGAATCCAAGCAACTATCACATGGAACCAATATTTTGCCAAGCTTACTGATGATGTTTGTCCTTTCAGCTTTACACAAGAGATGCAGATGTGGCAAGTGCAAATTGTGTCAACCCACATGGTTTCAACACTGGAGAAAACTCCCACATTTCCATCCATCTCCAACTCAGTCAGCCTGAGCAGGAAAACCATGAGGCAATACCTAAAGCATCAAAATAAAGGTAAAACCAACCAGATCAAAAATTGAGTATGTCACCTGTAGATATATATTTGAAACCAGGAACTATAACTGCATTAAACCATGTCAACACGCTGAGTCATATGTTGATCCCCACCAAGCAAAATACTCCACTATAAAAGAATAAGCTCTTGGAGTGGCTTGATCTATATAAAGCCGATTGGCAAACCATTATATTACTTATTACATCATTTATAATCGCTTCAATGAAACCACATTGCATACAAGAATGTTAAACTAGATCAATTTTCTACGGACACAACTCTTCCCGGATGAGAAAGCATAATGTTCCACTTGAAAACAATAATGCCATACTGAATTAAGTCTTCTTGTTGACCTTGGAAATAAATCAAACACAAATGTACTGAAAGTAGAAGTCATTAACACAACAGCATTTTACAATTAGATCTTATGAAGCACAGTTCTTTACAACCTGCAAAATTAAGAAGGAATGTAAATAAACTGAGGCACATGACGTCACCAGTTATAATTGCACTGAAGATTTTGCATGGCTGTTCACATTTGCAGTAGGACAGAAAGTTTTGCTCCTTCCTCCCCCTTCAATGTTGATGTTCAGGAATCCCATGGGCACATTATACATAAGAGTTGATAAGTCATAGATGCCTCAACAATGCCAGTTAAGGATTGTGAAACATAGTCCTAAAGTAACCTTCCCCAATTTAGGATCGTAGTGCATTCTAATATTCATCCTATGACTTTGCAATTAGCAGATACAATGGTGGATTATACAGTTATTCTCTACAATATAACACATCTGAAAATATACAAACAAGTCCCTCTTGGACAATAAATGCATCGTGCAATTTTCACAAATATTTCCGTGACATTAAAAGAGTGGGATCTTTCTTCAGCATTAGAACTATCTTATCTTGAAGTCAGCCAAAAGACTCTTTACAAGGATTTGTAGGCAAAGCACAGAATGTGATATTTCCAACATCGTGCGAAGCATGCAGTAAACAAAACAGCTGTCTGCAATTAAAATTGGTGCCAAGACCTAGGCATTAGATGATTTTAGATCATACGAAAGAATATAAAGTTGCCTAATTAGTAGGGTCGATATCATCTAATAAATTTGAGTGTCATGGCCCAATTACAAAAAGAAAACGAATTCACGAAGTTAAGGCCCAGATTTCTCTCACATATATGCAGATATCTGAGGCATGGATGTTCATATCTCTAAGACTGCAACTGGCATTACCTCTCATGTGTGATGGCAACAATCAGGAAAATGTCACACCTGTGCAGATGCTATATTTCTCTGTAATGTGTGCACAAACAAATAAACTTACAACTTTATATATCTCTGCTTAGACAGCAGTAAAACAACTAGGTTCGTACTGTGCAACTCGAAAGTGCCTAGCCAATCTAGATTTCCCGCTCAATACTTCATTTTCCATTAAAATCCACAATATACAGCATTAACAAAAATTTTAATCTTATATGGATGTTAATTTTTGAGAAAATAAGACAAAAATTTACCTATAAACTATCAACCTTTTACCTCCCACTCCCCCATAAAAGATAGACAGCCACACATATCGATTAACAGCTGAAAAAAAACCTTGACGAGACATTGTCGAATCTACATCACAGATTTACACGACTCAGTTCAGAAGCCACCAGTGACGTGTGGAATGAGCTATCAAAACATGTGAACATGAGACAGCATTTTCTAGTTTTTTAATGTAAAAATACATAAATAATAGATGGCATGGTTCTTCGGTAGTGGGTCAATCTTGAGAACCATGAAGCACTAAAGTTTTTTCAGCAATCAAGTACACCACTCTGACAAGACTTGCAGCATTGTTTGCAGCTCAGAAAAGGAGAATTAAAGATCACTTTCAATCTCCAAGAATTCACCAAAAAGACAGGGCAGCATCTCCAAAGGAGGAGAGAGGTCATACCTAGAAGTTCCAGACATACGCGTGACTGATGACTCAAGACATAAAGGCTACAGGTAACAATAATGGTTGCCACCTAAAATACTAGGCAAATTGTTTTGCAAAACCAGCCATTGATTGTATATAGCAATTTACCGAAGAGACATGGAGAAGAAAGCCCATATGCTTGATTTTAAGGCGGAAGCTTCGATAGTTTTTTTTTTCGCCTTGGACATTGATAATTGTTGAAATTCCACTAACTGCACTAGCTCATGCTTTCATGAATTACCGAACAGTTGACCATCTGCAGTCAAGCACACTTATCATTGTCAAGGCAGGATTTAATTCATCAGCAGAAAACAGATTGTATAAATGGAACAGAAATATAAAATGACAATTTAGTTCGGGATAATTTTGAGTTTCAAGAACCTCTTTAAAGTGAAATTCTGGGGATACCTTGTGAATTTGGTTGGACTAGATTGCAATAAGGGGAAACAGAATGAGTTTCAGATAACTGAACATAAGATCCAAGTCAATGTAAGGTGAATTGCACTTAAGTAGTTGGTTGCAACTCTCGTAAAACCAGAGGACCAGTATACACAGAGTACACCAAGAAAAAAAAAAACAACAAGACGGGGAAAGCATATACTGCTGGAGAAAATTTCTACAACTCAAATTATTCCAAAATTCCAATGACTTGAAGCTTGCAAAAGAGCAGAGATCAAGTAAGCCACATAATGCCCAATGAAAAAGTGCAGAACAATAATATCTTTCCAAAATCACCAAATATTTTAGTCTACTCTCGGTGAGCCCAAACTTTTCCAACCAATGCATTCAGTAATTATCCGTTCAACACTCAACCCCTTCTCATCTTTTGCACATGGTTCCCATTACTAACTTCCCAATTTGGATTCGATAACTTCCCCAAATTCATGTATCTGTAAGTTTTTAAAATTATTAACAATGCAAACCAATTTCCAATATAAAGTAACCAGTGTCACAATCAGATTCTACACCAAAGAACCAACACTCTTAACATTTTCCCTTTGCCATTAGCTTCCCCACGCATCTCAACCAAATTCCTTCTCCATATTGACAAAATATAATGTGGTGAACTCTTCAGTTCTATTCATAAGCATCTTCTCTTCAATTTTATTTCCCAATCAAAACCCATTATCAATCTTCTTGCCCTATAAATTAATGGTTAGGGTTAACTACACCAAATCCTTAAACAATGCAAATGCAACACGCTTACACATCAAACCTTAATAAACAAATTCAAGAAACAACCTTCACCCACCATAAATTCGCAGAACTGCGCATCATACCATACAAATGAAGGACAAGAACCGGAAGTCTTACCAGTAACAAACGATCGTCTTCACTTACAGGTCCTTTCTTTCATATAATTTTTGGGGGGTTTTACGAGATTTACAGCGAAGAGAAGGTGAAGAGAAAGAAGACCACAAACGTCTCTGTAAGATTTTTCATCTTCGTCACTTTCAGGCCTACACACCACTTCACCGCGTGTCTGACAACATCCTTTCTAGTGGATTTTGGCATGATGTCATATTCTACTTATTGCTTTTTTTTGCATATATATATATATATATAAGTATAGGTATAAAGCTTTTTTCATTTAAAAGCTTTTTTTATTAATTAAGAGTAAGGTTAGATTTTTTTGTATAAGTAAAATTTTTATTAATAATGTTATTATAAAAAAATTATAAATGTTATGAAATGGACCAAGCATATATTTTTTGAAGAGTTCTTCAATTAAGTCCATGGGCTTTTTGGGCTCAAATTAATAACAAGCAGACACTAAGTTTGGACTAACTGTAGGTCCACTTTTTATTATTTGTTAAGTATAGAACTTTTACAGTATTGAATAAGCTTTGAACAAATTGAGTCTTTCAATCATATTTTAGTTTTGAAATTCAGACATTTTAATTCGTTTGGAGTTCACTTTGTAACTTACAAAGTAAACCATGCTTAAGTTTGAAGATGATGCCTTTAGACACTAATTAAAATTGGATTCACACCTCTATGCAGTTATAGCTAGTATTTTCTTTTAACTTTGACTAACTGACGTGGATAACCGGAGGGTGAGAGTCTTCCCATACATACAGGAAGATCAATTACCCATTACGAGCATGTAAAGAATTTGTAAGTATCTAAACTTTACATTTATATTCTAATTATTTTATTTTGTTGTATTTTAGTTTAAATTAATGTGTGAATGTTGGAATAAAAATATGTGTATTATGAATAATAATAATGGTATAAATGTTTGATGCTATATATGGCTGTGTTGAGTTATTTTATTTATTCAACAGGGGTAAATATCATAAAAATAAAGGAAACTCAGCCGAAATTTTTATAAATTATAGTTCATATATAACATTTTAGGTTAAATATGCAGGAAAAGTCTATGGGAATGAGACCTATACCTACTCAGCTGTTTTTGCACACTCACACTAAGAAGCACGACGGTGTGACATTTGTCAACAGCCGATGTAGAGAACTAAATGTATGTGTAATTTATACTTTTATATTAATTCTTAATAATTATCACTTGCTAATATAAATATTGTCTCCTAATAAGACCAAATATAAGAAAGTATTCAGCGACAGTTTCAGGACAAACAAGTTGTTGATCAGAGTCAGACGTATCTTGATGTAATAGGTGGTAGGGACCGTCATAGAAGAATCTTCCAGCTAGATTCATTTGTGAACACATGTTATTCGCAACCATCTACATTCAGTACAATAACATCTAGTAGATTATCACAAACCAATGAGGTCAAGCAGCTTCGGGCCAGAGTGGACACATTAATGGACTACATAGTTCAACTGAGACATGAGGTGGATGAGTTGAAGGCGAGAGGTAACATCTCAGAGTACCCACGATCATCAGGATATTAGGATTGTTGTATTTATTTGCTTTCAATTACAAAGACTTATTATGTATACTATAATGTTTTTATTATCAATGAAGATAATTTTAACTTTATATCATCAATCAACTTTTTGTTTAAACAAATTAAATATATAAATAAATCTTTTAAAAATTTTTAGTTTTCTTTATTGACGGAAAATAAAAGTAC
>JAOQMP010000210.1:3167712-3177905 GCA_027563575.1 Erythroxylum pedicellare
TACATGACAAACATGTTAATGGTGAATATGGTCTAACTAATCAGCTTTATAAATTAGTTAAACAATTTTAATAAATTAATAAATTAAAATAAGTTGTTAAAATCAAAATAAATTATTTCATATATATAATATATTGTATAATTTATTTACATTTTACAATTATTCTCCGTTTTCACAAATCTTATAAGTCTTATAACATAAGACTTATAAACATAATTAAAATAAAAATAAAAATATATTTTATTTTTATTAAAATATTAATAATATAATTAAAATTAAAATGATAAAAAATAAAAAAAACTCACTGTTACATGTGAGTCTTATGTTTAACTGAAGCAAAACGACGAGGTTTTATTAATTGAAAAGAGTTAGAAGTAGTAAGAACCCATCTATATAATAAGGATTATATATATATTTAATTTAGTCTAAAGTTAACAGATTAAAATTAAAAATTTTAATAAATTAATATTGTTTTGATTTTAATTTTAAAAGAATTGGATAACTTGGGTGCAATGCATGTTATTTAAGGCTCAACCCCTTTTAGCCCAAAAAATGCCAATGAAACCCCACAAAGGAAACTTATCTTGGGCTCACTGATCTATATCGTGGCCCAATTCACGGCAACAAATCCCAAAGCTTTTTCAATAAAACAATGCAAGATAAAATTATAACAAAAATAATTTAAAAATAGACAAACATGACGCCGTTTCACAATTTTCGATGGCTAAATCGGTAATATCCTATGATCCTATCAGGTTTGAAAGAGTCTGTGGCCAAGAAATGTGGAGCTGTGGATAGGCTTTTCTCGGCTGGTTTTAGTCACAACATCACCAATGCTTACAGCTAGAATATTTCTTCAGAAAAAAAAGAAAATTTATTATATCACTTTTCAATTTTTTTAATCACTCATATCATTTCTTTTTAAAAGGATTAATTGCTTAATATAAATTTAACATATTTGTGTATTCATACGAGAAATAAGTGCAACAATCTCATGTAACAAACAAAAAAGATGAAAATTTTAATAAATTTATAAAACTGTTATTTATTTTTAAAAATTATAATTCTTTCAAATTTAAATTATTAGTAATGAATTTAAGGTGTACACAATCATATCAAATTATATTAAATATATAATTAAACAAATTTTAAAAGTTTTGTATAATTTTAATATTATTTTTTGAAAAATATTATTGCGTAGTTTTGATATTAATATTATTGATGATGAATTTAAGGGGTATATAATTTTAAATTTTTAAATAATAAACATTTTAGTCTAGACTATATATTATTTTCCTAATACACCATTTTGGCTCTTCTTCCCTTTTTTGTGTATATATATATTTAGAATGGGAAATATGATAATTGTTGGTGGAACTATGGTGGGGCCCTACAAGAACAAGGTGGTATGGGATAGTGCCACATCACCAACCTCTGACGTGGAATAAACTGAAAATTAAAAAATTTCTTCAGCCACCAAAATCCCATCCTCTTTGCTCTCTATACACGGAGTGGTAATCTCAGTCAGTGTTAGAGGCCACAAATGGCAATGGCAATGGCGCTTCGTCGTCTCTCCTCTTCCTTCGACTTGCCCGCGCGGCCCCTTTTCCGTGCCACCTCTCTCTATTACAAGGTTCTTTGCCTTTGTCTTTTGTGTCTTTCTGTTTTATGAGTCTGTTGAGTATTGTTTTCGTTTCCGACTATTAAAAGTTTGCATTTTTTTCTTTACATTTCTTTTCGTTTTAATGTGCCAAAGTGAGAAAAACCATTTACTAGAAATGGGTTTTTTTATGGTTATTGCTTTTAAGTTTGTTGTATGGTTTTTGCAGTCTTCCTTGCCTGATGAAGCAGTGTACGAGAAGGAGAAATCTGGGGTTTCAGTAAGCTTATATAATTCATCCTCTCTCTTATTTACGTTATTAACAAAAATTAAGAGATTTTCTGTGACGTATCCTCCTTATCGCAAGCATACGTTTTCTATAAATTATCACAAATCTAACTTATATCAATTAAGATCCGCCCTTCAATAGCACGGAGAATCTCTTTTTCTTGTTTCATTAATTGACGCTTATCCCAGTGACCACCTTTTTGCTTTCTTTAATTTTTCCATTATAAAACTAGAGTTCATCTGATTGCTGATTGGTTTTTCACTTGCAGTGGCCTAAGCAGCTTAATGCACCGTTGGAGGCAGTGGATCCAGAGATTGCTGACATTATTGAGCTTGAGAAAGCACGTCAATGGAAGGTCTGTAACCTTACCTCTCTGTGATTCTTTCAATCCTTCTCTATTTTTCTCTGTTATATATAATTATACCAACTATGCATAAATATAATAAAACTAGTAACTAAGTAGTTGATTGGAGTGATAATTTCATGTAAAATTTCCAGTAGATGTCCAAAGAAGATATCAAATGTTTGATCTTTGGTGCATTTAGGTCTTCAAAGGTCTTATTGGCTTTTTTATGGTTTTTTATTAATAGGAATGTCATCCTAACTACTTGACCCTGCTTAATTAGGTTTTCTTATGATAATAAAAGGACATACCTGATGAGTTTAACAGGTGTGACCTTTCATTATCATTTTCTTACATCTTACTTTAAATCTTATGCTATTTGGTTCCTCCTATATATGGTAACATCCTAATATGATCATTGTTATAATCACAACTAAAATATCTAACATGGATAACGTCAAAAATAAAATTCATACTCAACATCACATTTGTTTAAGATTTGTGTATTAAAGGTTAACGTGAATTGTTAAATATTGAATGTTACAGCCACTCGTTAATTCAGATATGATGTCTGATTTTTGTCTTTTTTTTTTTTAATTTGAAGGGGCTTGAACTTATACCCTCTGAGAACTTCACGTCTGTCTCAGTCATGCAAGCTGTTGGATCAGTCATGACGAACAAATACAGCGAAGGATATCCTGGTGCTAGATACTATGGAGGCAACGAGTATTTTTGCCACTATTAGTCTCTAATTATTCTTTCCCATGAGCATATAGTAATAATTGACTGTCAATGCCATTTTTTAGTGTTCTCTTATGTACCAAACCTGCATATTTGGTTCTTGTAACTTCCATATGATTGCTCATTGTGCTGAGAGTTGTGTACTTTAATTTTCAGGTACATTGACATGGCAGAATCTTTGTGTCAGAAGCGGGCATTGGAAGCATTTCGATTGGATCCTGCAAAATGGGGAGGTAAAGATCTCATTTATGTTTGGAAACAGAAATCCCAGCGCTTTTCAAAGAAAAACAGAAATCCCAGCTGATGTTTTCTTCTGCATCATCTTTATCTTTTTCTTCTGTCAAGTTCATGTTCTGAACTGCTATTTTTTACTACAATGTATGGAAAGAAGGGTGTTTTCCATGTTGAAGTAAGGAATGACTGCGAGCTGAGTGTTCGAATGATATGTCTTGGCAACTTCTGAGAATAATGATTTAATCCTTTTATGTTGCAGTCAATGTACAGTCTCTATCTGGATCTCCAGCTAACTTCCAAGTGTACACTGCTTTGCTAAAGCCACATGAGAGAATCATGGCACTTGATCTTCCACACGGTGGGCATCTTTCTCATGGCTATCAGGTGACTGACCTCCATACAGTTTTCTTTTATACCTGTGTGTTGTCTCTATCATCACCTAAAAAAAACTACTGTGTCTAACTATTAATTCTCTGCTTTGCTGGGCTGTTTTTCTTTTTAACTTCTCTTGTTGCATTTAGCATATTTTATTTACCCTCTGAGTTCTTGTCTTGATGCTCTGGGCTATACTTTTGCCTCTCAAGTTAGGTTTAACATACCTGTACGGATTTGTGATGTTGTGACTAGTGAATGTATTGACACTTTCTAAAATATCGACTTGTATCACTAACTGCCACGCTACTTTCTGATTACTTGAGAAGCAATATGTAACTTGTGTGGCTTTTTCTACTCTTTTTCTACTCTACAGACAGACACGAAGAAGATATCTGCAGTTTCGATTTTTTTTGAGACTATGCCATACCGATTGAATGAGAGCACTGGTTATATTGACTATGATCAGGTAGTGTATTTCTAGTACCAGTAATATGATTTCCCAGTCTAATATAATCATTTTTCCTGTTAGCCGATGGCTTAATATGGAATTATATTGCTGTAAATTTGATAGGATATTATACTCTTGGTGGTAGCTTTTTGCCTTAAAATGATTTTCCATCTATAACTAATTCTGAGCACTTGAAACAGTAGGTACATATACCAGACTCATAAAATAATTATTTTGTTTGATGCTTTAACAATCTCATGCCTCAGTTCTAAACTTCTTATGCAAACAAATCATAAACGCATTGTTGTAAACATGTCTACATTGCCTATAACTGCTGAATTACACAGCATAGAGCGTTTTCATCCTTGTGCCACTCAGAATTGTGTTCATATTCATATTTTTTGAATGTTCAACGGAAAGGAACTTCTGACATGGACTGCAACAAAATGCAGCTTGAAAAAAGTGCCACTCTTTTCCGACCGAAGATTATAATCGCTGGTGCTAGTGCTTACGCACGTCTGTATGATTATGCACGTATTCGCAAGGTATTCTACTCACACATCAGCTATCTTTTTCCTCTTATTCTGATCTTATGTGGTTTATGCCTCTTAGTTATTCCATTTAATGTTTATCAGGTCTGTGACAAACAAAAAGCAATAATGTTGGCAGATATGGCACACATTAGTGGGTTGGTTGCAGCTGATGTTATTCCATCACCCTTTGATTATGCTGACATAGTGACCACCACTACCCACAAGTCACTCCGTGGTCCTCGCGGAGCCATGATATTCTATAGAAAAGGCGTTAAAGAGATTAACAAACAAGGCCAGGAGGTATCTTTTTGGAATGAAATTTCAATTGCATAACTATATATGGAGTTACATAGCAAACTCTTCCATCTTCTTCTGATTCATTTATGCTCAATTTTCTGATGTTATATGTAACTGACACGAGTTATCTTGGTTTTATAATAGGTGCTGTACGATTATGAAGATAAGATCAATCAATCTGTTTTTCCTGGACTTCAAGGTGGACCACACAATCACACAATTTCTGGTTTGGCAGTTGCATTGAAACAGGTGAATAATTGTATAAGATACTCCCTCTCTCCTGTTCATTGCTATGGTTTTTTAATGGCAAAGTAAGAGCAAACCCTTCGGAGCTATGTTCTCCATCTCTATCCCTTCTTTAATGCACATCACGAATTGTGTACAGCATATCACTGTTACTGTTGTCTTCTATTTCAATATTCTATTTACATGTTCCTATCCTGTTCTTGCAGGCCACCACTCCAGAGTACAAGGCCTATCAAGAGCAAGTTCTCAGTAATTGCGCAAAATTTGCGAAGGTGTCTAAAAAAAAGAAGCTAATTTCTGTTGTAAAATTACCACACGACCACATATTCCCGCTTATTCACACTATTGGTTTCACATAATTCATCAGTTAAAACTCAATATTTCTTTCACTGTTTTGATCAATCGAGTTTGTGTTGATTTTTGCAGACTTTAGTTGGGAATGGCTATGAACTTGTTTCAGGCGGAACTGAGAACCATTTAGTTTTGGTGAATTTGAAGAACAAGGTAGCTGGAATATCTTTTCTGTTGTTTTAGCACTTGAAAGACATTGTTTGAGCATTGAGTCAAGTGGGAAGATATTGCTTAAGCAGTTGTATGTGTTCCAGCAGATCTGATATATTCTTTTCATCTCACCTATGTCAGTTAGTTTTATTCTAGTTATAAAAGGTAAATGGTTCAGTCACCAATTATTTTCTTTCCACAGGGCATTGACGGGTCCCGAGTAGAGAAGGTGCTCGAAGCTGTTCACATTGCTGCAAACAAAAACACTGTTCCTGGAGATGTATCTGCCATGGTTCCTGGAGGCATCAGGATGGGTAAAGGATTACTGTCTGCAACATATTCGCCCTTTAACTGTATTTTCTGAGTCTTATCGCTGTAACACATTGATTTTCAGGAACTCCTGCTCTTACGTCTAGGGGGTTTGTGGAGGAGGACTTTGCTAAGGTGGCAGAATACTTTGATGCTGCCGTGAAGTTGGCTGTGAAGATTAAGACTGAAACCAAAGGTTGGTCTCGCTGACTTGGCTAGCTTAAGATTCATTCTTCAAAACTTTATGCATTATGACAGCTCTCATTTTACTTGGATATTGTTGTGATTGATTGTTGTTGTTAGTAATGATCTATGCCAACCTGAGGGTTTTATTAACTTCTATGAACCAGGCACTAAACTGAAAGACTTTGTGGCTTCTATGCAATCACCTCACTTCCAATCCGAGATTGCAAAACTCCGCCGCGATGTCGAAGAGTATGCCAAGCAGTTTCCGACAATTGGGTTTGACAAAGAAACTATGAAGTACAAAAACTGAGCACCAAAAGATCTCTGCTCCAGGTACACGAAAGGTATTAGTACTTTTGCAGCATACTCAAGGATCAAAACCTGCTATAGCTGAAACAATATGTTTATGAAGGTGAATGTGATTATAAATTTTACGTTTTCAGGACGCCTAAAACTCATTTCTTAAACAGATTAAAAGGTTTTGATCAATAATTCTATGAATTTATTCCGGAGGTAACATTTTGCTGTTTGATCTTACAGGATGTTTGTTAGTATATTCTTGCTTTCAGAACTCTCTTATCTGCCACAGGAATGTGTATAAATGTTCTTTCTTTAGAACACAGGAACTATTCATGTGTTCAGAAATCCTGAATTTGTGTTGCATCCTGTTCCATGAAACTTGGAGATTAATGTCAAAAACCATTTTTAGGCTTCATTTTATAGCTGTGGGTGATGGTTTTTTTAATTTTATTTTTTGTGTGTGTTGGAACAGGGAAGCAGAGATAGATGAGTTCTTCAATCCACTGATCGTGGGATTTCAACACAAGAAGAGGCAAATCCAGAAGTAATTATGAATATGAATCAAGATTTGACTTTGTATCTTTCGTCAGATGTAAATATAAACAGATGAACTGAGGCTAAGTGAAACAATAAACTTGTTCTCCAAATCTAAAAGGGTTAAGTTATATTTACTTTTTTTTTTTCCTGATCGGTGTGCTAATTTTTCCATTAACCTGAACACTAGAAATGATAATTCCAGGAAATCCTACGTTTGGTTTATTTTTTAATAAATTTTTCGATAAAATAATCTCTTCAAAAATTAATTTAAATAATTGAAGTCTATATTAAAAATTTTAATAAGTACTAAAATTTTAATAAAATTTAAATTTTATGACCTTAATATTTAAAAATTTAAAGGCTTATTTCTTATTATTTGAATAATTTCTTGTAATAATAACTTTTAATCTCATTCTCAAGTTATTAAAAGACTTGATAATTAAAATTTTAATTGTAATAATCATAAGATGATTTAGATTTAGATAATATTAATTATAACAATCATAAAAATAATTCAAATGATGACTCTTGGGGCACTCCTCGTTCCCATTTTGTCCCCCGTCAGTTCCCGAAATCCTACCCCTGCCCTCGCGGGTCCCTTCTTTCTCATTCTGCGTACAAACACACGACGGATAAATTCCTCTCTCAGTCTCTGCTTCGCATTCACACTCTTGCTCTCCTTGCTTTTCTTCTTTCGCTGCACCTTCCATGGCTTCTTCTACTGTTGATAAGAGCCTTGAGGTTAATCCTCTCTTGCAAGACTTTGAACTTCCTACCTTTGATGTGGTTGAAGCCAAACATGTTCGACCTGGAGTTCGCGCTCTTCTTTTTTTTTTTATATGAAAGGTAAAAGGTATATTCATCAAAGAAAGGATGTACAACCGCAAACGGGCATACCCTAGTCAAGAGAAGGATACACCGAAACCAAAAATGCCATAGGTCCTTAGATTGGACCAAACTTAGATCAGCCTAAAAAAACTCTCGAGGCCCAACACCTATGTTGTTCCTAAGGATCCCATACAGTAATGTTCCTAAAAAAATCAGAATAGCCAAACTACCCAAGAAAACTCAAAAAATACTCGGGCTTGTACAAACAGAGTTCACAGAAAAAGACAAAAGCTCATTCGTTCAGCCCAAATTGTAGAACAATAGCATGAAGTTAGATGGGAGGCATTGCAGCCAAGCAGTAGCCCATGCGGAAGAGGGTCCGAAATGTCCATAACGTGCCACTTCCAAAGTGTTCAGTATCCCATCTTCAGAAACAATGACATTCAGCGGCGTCGTCCCAAAGAGGTACAAAAATCACTCTCCAAACGACGTCTGGAGGCTTAATGGCACGGCAACATCGTCATCCCACTGCCGTCTGACCCTGGTCAAAGGAGGGCCAAGAACAGGACTTTCACCAAATAAGGAGCTCCTCGACAGTAGTTACACTCACAGTGAGGCTAGACCTGAAAACCAAAGCCAAATACAAAACCCAGAAACTGTTAAACATAATTGTTAATTAATGTTTTTTTTTCTCCACTCCCTCCGTGAGATTCCTATAGCATGCAAAAACTAGAAAGTATCTGTATGCTATGTGAATCCGAGGGGACAAACTGCAACAACCAATCGACTCCCACATAGCGTTTCCTCAAAGGCTAGATACCATATGAAATGAGCAGCAGCCAGACCCCACTGTGCCACGCTACAGCTTCTCAAGCGACCACAGACCAGCAGAGGCCTACTCACACAAGTCGGTCGAAATCTGTAGTTTTCCTCTCCAGACACTTAAAGGGAAGGCCAGGCATCGACAACCAATGGTATGCGCAAGACTCCATATCGCTAAACAGGGAGACCAACACCCAGCCCAAGATAGAAGGAGCCAGTCAGCACGTCCTCCCTATTACCACTAACCAAAACATCAGCCTGCCAGTTGAGCTTAAAGCGACATCGTCTCCAGTTGCAGAAGAGACGACATCAGTTTACCCCAAAGCCTGTACTTCCATCCATACGGCACTGGTTTAAGGAGCTTCCATCCGTCGACGTTTTAACTCATGTCACAGCACCTCTGCCAATTCGCTATTTCACGCCCCATTATATGTACATGCACCCTACACAGTGTGCATCATCATTGGTCAGCCCTTTACACGGCACCGTAGTAAACCAGACAACATTTCACACCGTTTCCTACAAGCTCAGTCACTCCTCGATCCTGATACCACAACCCAAAACGCCCTCGTACCGTGTTACCTTCAGCCATCACCGTTTTAAAGGGACCAGTCGACACTTCCTCCCCATTACCACTACCCAATAACATTAGCTTCCAAATCCAGTTTAAAACGACATCGTCTCCAGCCCTATATGAAACGACAGCATTTAACCCTGCCAGAGCTTGCGCTGGCCCAGTCCAAACGACACCGGTTAAACAGCTACCATCCGTTGCCGTTTTAAAACAAGTCTAAGATACCTGTTAATTGAGAATCTTCAGAGAAAATTTCAGAAACAAATGCTTGTGACTCAACTCAGCCATTCAACCAAGCTCCACGCAGTTCTTGGCCTGTGTATGTTGAGAGGCTCCCGACCGCTAACAATTTCTAGCAGGACCACCCCAAAGCTAAAGACAACACCTTTTGCAGATAGATGCTGAGTTGAATAGTGCCTGAAACGCTTGTTCCGTTAACTTTGAATCGAGCCAATTTTCTATAATAGGTCATCTTTGAAAAAATCCAAATCACAGCTCAATAAGTGTTGCTGGAAAATTCCTTAGGTTTTCATATTCTTACGAAATAAATGATCAAAGTTCAGGTATTAGATAAATTTGATTATAATATTTAGTGCTTGATTTTATGAATAAGTTTAGAGATATTATTATAATAGCTATCACATAAATTAGATTTTATTTTATGCTGATTTAGATTAGATGCTATCTTATTTCGAATTTTAATTAGAGAAAGACTGTATAAATAAACAAGCTTTTATTCAATAAAATTTTAGAGTCTTCCACATACATATCTTCTCCGTATAAAAAAACCAACAATTGGTATCAAAACTCTCTTGTTCTTAAAGGATCTCTAAATCTACAAACCTATAACCTGCAACTCATTCTACGCTTTCTCACATTACAAATCAAAAACTACACGTCAATGGATTCAGAATCATTACTTACTGCCATTACTTTGCCAGTATTTGATGGAAGAAATTATCTAAGTTGGGCTGTTCAAATGAAGACTTTCTTTAAAGCAAGTGACTTGTGGAAAACTGTAGATGAAGAT
>JAOQMP010000210.1:3184523-3195612 GCA_027563575.1 Erythroxylum pedicellare
ACAACTAAGTCATATTCACCTCCTAAGCCGCTGAGAGCACTTGGGATCAGCTCTTTTTCTGAAATGGGGTGGCCAGCAACTCTCAAAGAGTCGCCAATGGTCTTAATCTTTTAAATATAATTAGTAATAGATTGAGCTCCTTTCTGAAGTGACAATAATTGTTACTTCAGCTGTAAAACCTTAACAAGAGAGGTCTGCGCATACAGGATCGCCAAGATTTGCCACAGTTCTTTGGAAGAGGTGGCATGATTAATTTGCCCAATAACAGTGTCACCAATAGTGGTGAGTAGCTAGCAGAGGAGGAGCTGATCAACACGAGTCCAAGCTTTGTGAGCGGGATTAGGAGTAGGCAAGGAAACTGATGACGTGTCGAAAGCAGGAGCTAAGATCACAGCTGGAGGAGGAGTGTGATCTAGCGAGATATAGAGTTCAAGATCTAAAGCGCGTATAGCTGCTAAGATCTGAGGATGCCAATTGAGGTAATTATTCTGATCAAGCTTGAGAGGAAAGTTAAAGTTAAGAGTCTTTGCGAGAGCAGAGAACTCAAGAGGAGAAGATGATGATGTGGTGGTGCTAGTGGTAGAGGAAGAAGAAGAGGAAGATTAAGCCATGGTGACGATTAGTCAATATAGTTCTGATACTATAATAGCTCTGATACCATAAAAATTTGAGAGAAAAGATAGGTAAAATGATTGAATGCTAAATGATTTTATTATTTGTATACATGTATATATACAAGTTTGACCTTTTATCTTGGCCATAGATCAGATATTGTTTTGATCTAATGGTCAGCAACTGTAACTAATTTTTACTAACTCGTACAGCAGATATATTACAGCTATAAGTCGATTAACACATAAATGTTTGTCTGTTTTGCAGGTACATAAAATTCCTTCTAGAATTCTATAGTGAGTTGGAGATGAGCTGGGCTTGTCCACAGGCTTTTGTTGTGTGAGTTTCAATTACTTGAGTGGGCTTGTCATGATTATGAGACCCAAAGATTTTAGCAGACTTGTTAGCTTCAACAATTGCTCTCTCATAAATGCATTCAATTACACCGAGGGAAACAAACTCTGATTATTAACTATGTCGGTTTCATGTTTTTTTTAATATCATTTCCAGAAAACAGACTTACTTATATTTTTCAGTATGAAATATATTCCATGCTCTACCGTACCATTGCGAACTTATGTCCAGCAATCAAATCCATACTTGGACTGGAGATATTCAAACAATGAGCACAATGTTTCGTAACTAAGTTACACGGAAATGAAAATACTGACATGTGAAAAACAACAAAATGAAAAGCTTAAATAATATGATAATATAAAATTTTAAAATGTTAACAAACTTAGATAAAGGCTTAGTTTGGTAAATAGCTTATCAGCAATTTTTCAGCTGATTGACTCATTTTTAAAGGTTTGACTATATTGAAAAGCTATTTTATTGTTTGGTTATGAACTGATTGGGTTGGCTGATTCGACCCAACTAGCTGTTTTATAAAAAGTTCCAATGTAGGAGCGTTTTGAAGGAAACAACCGAAATAGTTGTTTGCAATGACCATAGAACCCATTAGTCACGGGGCCATGACTACTGGGGACTAGCCACACTGCACTAGAAAGTCAATTCATTTCTATTTTATAGACAATAAATTAAATATTTGCCAAACAGAGCCAAAATATGTTTATTGTGTCACATAAATTATTACTTCGTATGAACATAGTAAGAGTCTAATTTTTTATAAAATATAAAATATGCATTTGTTAACTCTAATGAAATAGAAAAATGAAAACAATAGTAATTTGATATTAAAGAAAATAAAAATTTTCATTTTAAATTCAAATTCATTAAATATTAAATATCACGAATGGATTTATATATAAAAATAAAATCTATTTAAAATTATATGAGAACCGTCATGAATATTCTATTACAACCATAATTTTAATAAATTCAATATAAATTATAGAAATAAAATATTAACCATGTACAATTTAAAAATAAGCTCAACAATGAACAAAATTCGTTAAATCTTATTTTTGGTTAAATTTTTTTTAATTGAAATTAAAATTCAATTAAACCATTCAATAATTTTATTTCACAAATTACCTTCAATTTTATAGATGTAATCATGAAGAATTTTTACCGTATATTTTCTTAAAGAGTTGCCTTGGTAAATATTATTTAATATGATCCGAGTTGAAATTAATATATTCAATTCGAATTGAATGAACTTTGAATTCAAATTCAATCTTTTAACTCTGATCCGTTGTAAAGTTTAAAATTTTTTAAGTGATTAATTTTTTAAATTGGTAAGGAGCAAAATGCATTGATGAATAGCAAAGCAGTGACCTTTTCAATGCCTCAAGTTTAAGGCCGTAATTGACACATTAAATTTACAATAGGGATGAGAAATTCATAGGTCTTTTCACTGAAGCGAATTGGCCTATTTGAGTACATAGCACCTACCAATCACGTCGTTTAGATTTTAATGGAACAATTACAATATGTTTGTTTGTCTTATAACGGCTCTAACCGTTAACTTTCTAGTTAATAATTTGCTGATATATTTTTTAAAAATCATTTAATCAGAATTTAAGTGATATGTTTAGTGTATTTTCGTTTATATTTAAAATCTTTTTGTGTGAAACAGAATAATATATTTAAAATCATTTCACTATATATTATATAACTTTCAAGGAATTTGTCTACAGGGACTAAAATTTTAGTAAAGGATGCTAATTTGTTTAATATTTGCTCAAGAATCTACGGAAGAACACTACAATAGGCATATTCCAAAGCATCAATTTCATAGATTGATGGTCATATATACAGCCAAACTAGAAAGACCAATACAGATGCCAACATATTGAATGGGGTGTCTGGAGTCCATTACCTAATCACACAAATAAGCTCAATTTACACAAAAGGGATAGGAATTACATGAAATAGCAAAATTTTTAGAAATAAAGATTAATAATTAAAAAGTTCAACAAGTTCAGCTGGTTTAAATGTATAAATTAGCCGTTCAACTTTTCAGTTCGGCCTCAATTTTCTGGTTTGATTTAACTCTTATTGTTAAACTTTACATCTTTTATCTTACTGATTTAACTTCCATCGATAAAAACATCAATATTATAATAAATTAAGTAAGAGATTCTTGTGGTCCAGTCGTAAATAAGAAGGAAAATCTCTACTCTTGTCTCTAAAATCTTTCCTATCATTAACAATATCCTATAGAATATCCTATTTTACAAGATAATCATTCACCATCAAAAATTAACAGACTTTATTATTATTGTTAGTTGTTGAAAATAGTACAATTCCTTATAAAGATTCATAGTTCATACAGCAAAAGATGCTGCTGAAATCACATTTAACTTTAAGTAATTTATTCAATTATTAATCTGATTTTAATTTGAGTTTGAGTTTGTGATCCATGGACTTTTGCCGAAAATGAAGCGTTCTTGAATGAATGCAGGAACTGCGTGATTGGAAGAGAAGAAGAGAATACAGACAGTGAAGATGAAGAAGTTGAGCCTGTTTGTGATTCCTTACAAGTCTTCGTGAGGGTTAATGAACATGGTTGCCATCATCATTCTCATCATAGTTAGGTCCATATGAGTCTTGAGAGGAAGAGTTCTGGAGTTCGAAGGATGTTCTTGAAGTTGCGACGCATGAGGATCACGGTTTGAACTTTATTGTCCCAATACCTCTAAAAGCGTTATTACGTTATTATGCACCAATATTACATTTTGCTTTAATAGCTCTTAATTCCTATTGCCAACGTATGCATTGTTTTTGTTATATATAAGTGTCACGCATCTGCTCAATTTCATTGCTTCGGCTGTAACACATTTGCTCATTTCTCAGCTTCCACTGTCGTACAACTGGTCATTTTCTCCGTTTTTCCATCCCTCCCACATCTTTTATTTGCTCCACCCAAAACAAGCATTTGTCTCTGCATACAAACACCTTACACATTTTTTTTATACATATTTTATCTCACACAAATTATGCATTTTTCTGTCTTTTCTTTTCATTCCGGGAGACAATTCTTATTTTACCCTTTGGAGTGCACCGAAGCTAGTAGAAAAGGTGTTAACCTTGGAGTCAGGTCTCGTTGTCCTGCTGCAACGTAGAGGGGAAATTTTCGACTTAGGGCAGTAATTTTCACAACGTCTTGAATTCAGATAAATTGCTCTAAGTTAATTATTACTGCTATTTTCAATAACAATCTAAGTCGCAAACTTATTATTGCGTTGCTACTGTTTGTTGAAAATTACTGCGATTATACTACTGCGTATTTATTTTAGTAGAAGTCAGAATACGGTGTTGTTTCTTCATATTGTTTGATTATTTCGTGTGAGGTATTCTTGTTTTTGGATTTAATTAGTCGTCTGCAAATGAGAACAATGTAGATTCTGCATTTATTGTTCTCCACATAAGTTTTGCCCCTATCAACGTAGCCCAGAGGATTATACCTAACTTAACTAGATTAATGTCTCTAGATGAGAGAAATTTTAAACGATGGTTTGAGAAAATTTTGTTTTAATTTCAACATTATGAAATCAATTATGTATTGTTTCAACAGATTCTTAGTGACAATATTGACCCTAAGACAACAAAGGATAACCGTACCATTAGGGGAGTCTTGCCCAACCATATGATAAACCCTTTGTTTGATATCTACTACGAGTACAAAACTGTTAAGGAAATTTAAGATGCTTTAGAAGTGAAATATGGGACGAATGATGTCAGTACTAAGAAATATGTAGCTGTTAGGTGGTCAAAATTTACTATTGTTGATGATAAGCCCATTATGTCAATTACATGAGTATGAAAACCTAGTTGCTAAAATCCTTACTGAGGGGATGATCATGTGTGAGCTATTTCAAGTCAATGTCCTTATTGAGAAACTACCTACATCATGGAATGAGTATAAAAATGGTTGAGACATAAGAAGAAAGAGATGAAGCTTCAGAAGTTGATAAGGCAAATAAAGATTGAGGATGCCAACCTTACACAAGATATGACCAAGTCACTCACCCTTGTCCCTACTATTAAGGCTCATGTGATAGAACATAGAAATATAGGTAATTTCAATAAGAATGGTGGATAAAACCAATCCAACAATAATCAGCATGGTCAGTTTAAGCGCAAAAGAATTGATAGTGACTGTTGGTGGTGCCACAATTTAGGTCATCCTACTGCTCTTTGCCAAGTTAGAATTAATCATAAGAAGAAAGGTCAAGGACAAAAACCAAGACAATTTGTGAAAGGAAACCAGAAGCAATACCAACGAGGTAACCAAAAGAATTTTAGTAAGCCTCAAGCTAATATGGTCGATGTTGGTGGTGATAACGAGGAGATCATCATTGCTATTGTGTCCGAAGTCAACCTTGATGGAAACTTGGTTTAGTATATCGTTAACACGAGAGCCACACGCCATATCTGCCCAACAAGGACCTATTCAAGGAGTTGAATGATGCTGTTGATGGTGAGTTCGTGCATATGGGCAACTCCAGCAGAGTTCATGTTTAAGGAGTTAGGAAAGTCATTCTCAAACTCACTTCTAGAAATGTTTTAGCATTAGAAAATGTTTTGTTTGTTCCTAATGTTTGTACAAACTTGATTTCTAGAGCATTACTTAACAAAGCTAGTGTCAAACTTATTTGACTCTGATAAGCTAGTTCTTACTAAGAATGGAAACTTTGGCCTTGTTTGGCAATCAACTGATTACATCAACTATTAGTTGATAGCTGATTCTATCAGTTGATTTGACCAGCGAAATTACATTAGCTGTTTATCATTTGATGTTTGGTAAAATTAATTGTTTAGTATTAGCTATTTATGTGTAAAATGACTTATGAGGACATGAATTTAAAAAAATTATAAGAGTATAAATATTATATATCTTTGTATTTCGTTGAATATTCTTATAGGAATTTAGATTTTAGATATTTAATTCTACAAAAAATAAGTCTATAACTATAATAAAAAATAGAACATATAATAATAATAACAACAACGACAACAACAACAATAACAACAAAACAAGAGAGCATTTATCGTCATCTTTCTTTCACATAATCCCCACATAAAAATTGTTTCACACTCTCTATCTATGGCTTTTATTAATCTTCCACTTCCTTTTTTGAGCTTCCTTCAACTTCCTTTTCTAACATTTTTCACCATTACAATCCTTCTTCTTCTTCTTCTTCTTCACGATCCATGTTATGGACCACCATCACCATCTTTTTCTCCAATTCTAACCTTTTACACAAATGGAGACCAAAACACGGCTTCAATTGCGTAGAGATGCTCAAAATATGTACTAACTTAAATATTGTTCTTATTGAAGCTTTGTTTTTGTTTTATGGCCTGAATCCTCGAAGAGACCAAGGCTAGTTCCATTAATCTAAGCAGTACCATGGAAGCGTAGGCGCTTGCTCATCGAAAAAGAAATTACAAGCCTCTTCACCACTAAAGAAATTGTGTTCTTCCAGCTTCATAAACTAGGATAGGGCACATAGTTTTGAGAACTGGAAACAGTTCAGTGCGGAAGAAGAGGAGAACTTGAGCAATGGAGATAAGGGTGGAGACATTATGAGTTGCTGCGTATGCATATGGTTTTGGAGAATCCCAGGTGAAGAAATGGCCTGGTTAGGACTATTGTCTTCGTTCAAGATCATGCTCAAGACAGTGCATTAAGAGGCCCAAAGAGAATGAGACGATAACGAGGTTGGGCAAAACTTAAGTGCATTATAGTAAAGGTTAATCAATTGTTGTCTAAATGTTGCTCACAAGTAGCTTGTATAAAATTAGATAGTTGGGTTGAATAAGCCAACAACTAAACAGGGCCAATAGCTTCTTAATAAAGTCAATCAGCTAATTTTGGTCAATCAACTAAAAATAGCTAATCAGCCAACAACCAAACAGGGCCTTTGTTGATAAAAGATTTTGTAATGAAGGTTTATTTATACTTAACATTGAAATGAATGCATCTACTTCTTTTACTTATATTGTTGAGTCCTTAGACCTATGGCACTCAAGATTTGTTCATGTGAATGTGAGGTAAATTAAAAAGATGCAAAGCTTAAACTTGTTGTCTAAGATCACTAATGAAATGAAAAATGTCAAATTTATGTTGATGCTAAAAATTCTAAGAAACCTTTTAAATTAGTGACCGAGAGATAGTCACAATTGTTGGACTTCGTGCACACAGTTTTGGATGATTTTAAGAATTGTATGAGTAAAAGAGGTATGAGATATTATATTACCTTGATGGACGATTGTTCTAGATTTACTAAGATTTACTTATTGAAAAGTAAAAGTTATGCAGAGCAAATGTTTATGAAATACAAAGCTGAGGATGAGAACCATTTGGAAATGAAAATTAAAAGATTAAGGTATGATCGAGGTGGTGAGTATAGAACTGATTTCTTTACTAATTTTTGTGAAAAAGTTGGTATTATTCATAAGTTTTCAGCCCCTTATACACCTAAACAAAATGAAATAGTTGAGAGAAAAAATCGAACACTTAGGAATACGATGAATGCATTAATGATTTCCTTAGGATTACCAAATTTTTGTAAGGAGAAGCTATTCTTTTAGCTTGTTATGTTCTAAACGGAGTTCCTCATAAAAAAACTAGATTAAACCCCTTATGAAATTTGGAAAGGTTACCCACCTAACTTTCGTTTTTTAAAAGTGTGGGGTGTCTTACTAAGGTTGTTCTACCTGAACATAAGAGGAGGAAAATTGGGCCTAAGACCATTGATTCAATTTTTGTGGGTTATGCCCCTGATAGTGTTGCCTATAGATTTGTGGTTAAGGAAGAGAGATCTAACACTTATGGACCAATTATGGAGTCAAGAGATGCAGTGTTCTTTGAGGATATATTTCCTATGAAAGTGAGTATGCAAGTTCCTAGAGAGTTTATCCCTAGTTCTTCTACTAATGATGACATAAAGAAAAAGGAAAATATTAAACTAAGGAGAAACAAAAGAGCTAGAGTACCTACTAGTTTTGGATCTAACTTTATTACTTCTTTTGTAGTGAAAAGACTTGAGGAGATAGAACGATTTTGTGGTGACTTATATTATGAAGGAAGATTCCAAAACTTATGAGCACGTAATGAGATTTGTGGTTGCTACTTTTTAGAAGGAAGTCATAAATAGTGAGTTAGAGTCAATCATGTCTAATAAAACTTGGGTTTTAGTTGATCGACCTCGACGTTGTAAGCCTTTGGAGTGTAAGTGAATTTTCATAAAGAAATTGAGACCTGAAGGAACCATTGAAAGGTTCAAGGCAAGACTTATGATTAAAGACTTTAAACAAAAGGAAGGATTTGACTTTTTTTATACTTACTCTCCAATTACTAAATTTGCATTTATAAGGATGTTGTTTATTATTGCCTCAATGTTTAAGCTTTATGTGCACCAAATGGATGTTAAGACAACTTTCTTGAATGGTAATCTTGATGAGAAAATTTATATAGTCCAGCCCGAAGGGTTTAGAGTGCCTGGTAAAGAAACAAAAGTGTGTAAGTTGGTTAAATCTTTGTATGGACTTAAACAAGCTCCTAAATAGTGGCATGAGAAGTTTGAAAGTGAGATTTTCAAATAAGGTTTCACCTCCTGTGATGCTAATTCTTGTATTTACGTGAGATCTAACATCAATGGTTGTGTGATTATAACTCTTTATATGGATGATATGCTTATTTTTTATACTAGTTTATCAGTCACTAATACTTACTAAGAGTTTGCTAAGGTCTTCCTTTGATATGAAAGATCTTGAACCTGTGGACTTTATTTTGGGAGTTAAAGTTGATAGGATTGACTCTGGTTTTAGGTTGAATCAAACTCACTATGTTGAGAAATTTTTGAAGAAGTTTGATTACTATGATGTTGATCCAATTAAGACTCCCTATGATGCTAGGTAGCTTTAAAGAAAAATCTTGGTGATAATGTAAACCAAGCTGAATATGCTAAAATCCTTGGTAGTGTGATGTTCGTAATGAACTATTCTCGTCCTGATATTGCATACTGTGTGAGTAGACTTAGTAGGTATATTTATAATCCTAGTCAAAAGCATTAGAATGCATTAATTCGTTTGTTGAGATATTTGAAAGATACTATGCATTATGAATTATCTTTTGGTGGTCATCCTCTTGTATTGAAGAGGTATTTTGATGCTAACTAGATTACAGAGAGGGATGATATACAATTTACAAGTGGTTATGTTCTTACCTTGGCAGGAGCTACAGTGTTTTAGAAATCATCCAAGTAAACATGTATTGTGAGATCAACAATAGAGGTTGAATTTCTAACTTTGGAGCTAGCAGGACAGGAAGCTGAGTGGCTAAGGAATCTCTTAGCAGATATCTCGCTTTGGGAAAAACCAATTCCTTCTGTGGTCCTTCATTGTGATTCGCAAGCTGCCATTCATGTTGCTAAGAACAAGGCATATAATGGTAAAAGTAGACATATCAAATTGAGACATAAATTTGTCTGTTCTTTAATTAGACATGATGTAATCTCTCTAGACTATGTCAAGTTAGAGAGAAACTTAAAGGATCAGTTTACAAAAGCTTTTATTAGGAAACTAGTTTCAGAGCATGCTAAAGGGATTGGGTTAAGTCTAGTTTTGTAATAACCTCGTAATGGACACCCATCTTGAGAAACCAAGATCCATGTGTCGAACGAAGTTATGTGGTGACTACTTACTTGTACATTGCTTATGGAATAACACTAAGATATATTCAGTTGTTGAATATTGTCCCTAGCATAACTTTACTGCCTTTGATAAGATTGAATTGTTTACTTCTTAATGATTTCCATAACCCCAGTTTAGGTGGTGTGAGCAGTACATGCTTGATGGGCTCAGCTACGTGATTATGGGGGGGCAATCACCCTCCTATGAGAGCATTCGGGCTATCTCTCTAGAACAATCATAAGACTGGGGCAGTTTGAGGGTGTTTATTTTTCTAGCAGGTTTTGTTTCCAGTTTTTTAAACAACAGTTTCAAGACTTAATTCACTTAATTGTTCACCTATTTTTCTAAACTGTTACAGTTTGTTTCTCAAATTTTGGACCAAGTGGGGGATTGTTAGTGTTGTTGTTCCAAATTTTGATTCATTCATATATTTTCAGTTACTAATAACGTTTATAATGTTATCATCCCAATAACTCTATTAACGTTATTATGTTATTATGCTCCAACGTTCCATTGTACTTTAATAGCTCTTAATTCCTATTGCTAATATATGTATTATTTCTGTTATATATAAGTGTTACGCATATGCTCAATTTCACTGCTTCGATTGTAACACATCTGTTCATTTTCTCTGCTTTTTCCATCCCTCACGCATCTTTTATTTGCTCCACACTACGTAATCATTTTCCTCTACATACAAGCACCTTACGCACGTATTTTATATCACACGAATTTTGCATTTATTTGCGTTTTCTTTTCATTCCCAGAGACAATTCCTACTCTACCTTTTGGAGTGCACCAAAGCTAGTGAAGAAGGCATTAACCTTGGGATTAGATCCCGTTGTCTTGTTACACTATAAAGGGAAAATTTCAAATTATAGAGGGGAAATTTCTGACTTAGGCAGTGATTTTCACGTTACCTTGAATTCAGATAACTCATTCCAATTTAATTATTACTATTATTTTCGATAACACCCTCTGGCCTTTTCCACTAAGAGAGCCAAAAGCGTTGATGATAAATAAAGATTGTGATCATACAGAAAACTTAAAATTTTGTTAAACTTTAAGAATATATCCATAACTTTATATGTTTAAAACGTGAACACAAGGTCCTTCATTCTTCAAATAACTATAAGCTAAAGGTTTCTTTGATTTTCTAATAACGTGGTTATGCTTTCCTTTAAAAATATTTAGTGGACTACTCACAAAAATAGTTAAAAGCAATAATTAAAAAATTAAATCAATTCAGCCAGTTTAATGATAGAAATTTTAAACGGATTAACTTTCTGATTCAATTAATATTAATAACTCCTATTATTAAAAAGTAATCCATTTATTAATTAACCAATCAATTTTTATAAACTAACTT
>JAOQMP010000210.1:3257322-3269560 GCA_027563575.1 Erythroxylum pedicellare
TTTAGTTATTAATATTTTAAACAACACAATGCCTGAGTCAATTTGGTCGAATAATCTATAATTCTATATAATCTGGCGGCCATTGAAAATGTATGCCTATCAAGTGAAGTAGACAAGCCAGCTAGCAACAGCATAGAATGGACGGTCCATAATTAGTCACACCTGAGCATTCATAAATACGCTTATGTGGCGACACGAAGCGGATAAAATTTCTCAACATCCAATACGCGAAACGTACCCAAGACAATCGGGTAACTTCCACAATTTACCACCGTAAACAAACGCAAATTTGCGGTAAAAAGAGAGAGTCTCTCAGGTGCTGCCGAGACCACGTGAAAGAGGCGATCATTCCCAATGAAAGAGGAGCAGTAGATAAGTGCATGAGATATAAATAGAATGCTGCGAAGTAATACGTTCTAAGTGAAGTTTAGGAGAATTTTGCCCTTTTTGTAACTTGACTTGACCATCCTAACTCAACCCAACCCAAACACGCGATAAAATCTGACCATGGTTAGCGTGAATGTGGTTAAACTGTGGTTAAGAAGATGGCCACTGCAACCCTTTATAAGGAGGTCGTTGGATGCTAAGTTTTCGCATCATTTACTCTTCCTCTCTCTTTCAAACACGACACTTGGGGTTCCCGTTTTCATGGTCCGATCCTCAAGTTTCTATCTTTAATCTCTTTCACTTTCGGTGTTTTCCAGTTTCAGGTTTCGTTATTCTGGTTCGTTCTCCCTCTATCTTGCTCTCTGAAGCAAATGAGTAAAATGAATGAATGAATGACTCGAATTGATGCTGGGTTTTACCTGGTTTTCCTTCTTCATGGCAATCTTGAAGGGGTTGTCTGTTTAATACCCAGAACTCGAATGGAGTAATATAGAACATAAACGACATTGAACATTTGTTATGAACCGAAATACGAGATTGTTGATGTCTAACACGTGTTATGGACACTAACTATGTATGTGTTTTTCTTTTTTGTTTGTGGGTGATCGTGCAGAGAGATGGCGGGCAACGGCAACGGTGAGGCGGTGGTGTTTGCCAACGGGAAGGGAGGGAAGAAAGTTCTGGCGAAGATCACGACGAGCGAAAACAGGCACGAGTGTCCAGAAACGACTCAGGCGACTGTGAAGGCACAGACCATTGACGAGCTTCACTCTCTTCAGAAGAAGAAGTCGGCGCCGACTACCCCTATCAAAGGGATTCAAGGAGGGTTTGCCTCTATCACCGATGCAGAACGTGAGAAACTACAGCTCCAATCTATCAGGTAATTTCTCTTCTCTTCACCTGTCCCTAAATTTCTGTAACGAACAAACTTAAAGACGAGGCAGAAACCATGAAAAGCGAGAAAGTGAAGGAGAGGTGGAGCCGTACAGGGTTGGACTAGGATCGGTCTTGCATTTAAAGAAACTATTTTTTCATCATCTGTGGGCCCCCAACGTCAGATGATGTAATTAAATTGAAACTCAATGTTCTGACCATATTATTTTTTTACAAAATTGAAACAGTGCATCTTTGGCTTCACTGACGAGAGAGACAGGGCCGAAGGTGGTCAGAGGAGATCCAGCGAACAAGAAGGCGGACGCCACCCCGAAAGTTCACCATCACCACCACGTTGATGCACCCACCATCAGCGTCAGTGACAGCTCCTTGAAGTTCACTCATGTTCTTTATAACCTCTCTCCTGCAGGTACTACCTCAGACAAGTCTAAGATTTTCCTGTTCATGAAAATAAAAAAGAGTACTTTTAAGTCTAATCCTATTAACTTTTGTTTGACACACGCTTTCCTTAGTAATTGGTGTTTGTAATTAGTGGGTACTTGGCTAATTACTTGGATGGATTTTGGTGCAGAGCTTTATGAGCAAGCTATTAAGTACGAGAAAGGGTCGTTTATTACATCGACTGGCGCACTGGCGACCCTGTCTGGTGCCAAGACTGGTCGGTCTCCAAGAGACAAGCGTGTTGTTAAGGACGATACTACTAAGGATGAGCTTTGGTGGGGCAAGTGAGTGACATTCTAATCTGCAGTTTTATTCTTGTTCTCTGTTAGTTTGTTGTCGTCTTAATCAATTACCCTTCATTTCTCTGGAACAAATTGCAGAGGTTCACCTAACATTGAAATGGATGAGCATACTTTCCTGGTTAATAGAGAACGAGCTGTTGACTACTTGAATTCCTTGGACAAGGTACTCCTATATTTTCTATTAAAAGTGATCTCTAAACACATATATACAAGAAATCACTTCAAAGTTTTAACCTATAATAGTTTTGTTTGTCAAGATTTGATCCCTGAAAAAAATTTCCCCTGCTAATTTTTTATGATTGTCCGTTTGAGGCCATGTGGGGTTTTAGGCTCTGACCCCCCTTTTTGCAAGTTGAGATTGTCAAAAGATATCCAAAAATATATTATGAAAAAAGCTATTACCTGCTGTATTGGGATGTGTTTGATTTTGGAGGATTGTGATGGCCCATGGGATGGTATCCATCTTGTCCTTTTCTCCCAGTTTGGCCATATCATTTCTAATCCTTTTGGAGTAGCAACTTTGTCGTTTCATGAATTATTTATTTGTCCGCGTTTTATGACCATTAGTTATGATTGATATGTATATTCTAGCAACCACTAGGCCACCGCTTGACTTGCATGTGCACTGTGTTTATGCTATATGTGGATAGAGTGCATGGATCTTAATAAATGCCGGAGGTCGAGAGCCTTAGCAGGTGATATTTCAGTTTCATCAATAACCACTTGCACCGAATTGGCTGTGCCAGAACTAGGCCACCTTATACTGAAAAGGAAGCTATGAAAGAGGCCAAGTGGCTGAGATATGTTCTAATGGCATGATGATATATGTAGTTTCTAAAAGGGTAACATGATTCTGAAATACATGTTGTAAACCGCTTAACTTATGGTAATTCATATAAATTTCAGGTCTTTGTAAACGACCAATTCTTGAACTGGGATCCTGAGAACAGAATCAAAGTCCGGATTGTCTCTGCCAGGGCATACCATTCACTGTTTATGCACAACATGTAAGTAAAACATTCAATCACTAACTTTTAACAGCAGTAAGTACTTGTGGCCTAGACCTCTGCCAGATAAGTCTCCTTTGTCGTTGATGAACTCTTGATTATGCTAATCCTATGTTGAATATTGTCCCCCCTTAATCGGAGGAACCTCGTAACGAAAATGTAAAGGTATATGATCTAAGTGTGTACAATTGGATAATTGGGTGGGTGGCAGGTGTATCCGACCCACTCTTGAAGAGCTGGAGAATTTCGGTACTCCGGACTTCACTATATACAATGCTGGCATGTTCCCTTGTAATCGTTTTACTCACTACATGACATCCTCTACTAGCATAGATTTGAATCTTGCTAGAAGAGAAATGGTCATCCTCGGCACGCAGTACGCCGGGGAAATGAAGAAGGGTCTGTTCAGTGTTATGCATTATCTCATGCCTAAGCGTCAAATCCTCTCCTTGCATTCTGGATGCAATATGGGAAAAGATGGAGATGTTGCCCTCTTCTTTGGATTGTCAGGTATAGTATCACCATGTCATGAACGAGATGTGGTGCCAAGTCCCAGCCCAAAAAGAATATGTGCCTTCTTACCCTATCCTCGCAGTTAACCTTGTAGCATGTTTTGATGTGGCCAATATGCCTGCTTGTTGTTTCAGTTGTTTGCCTTGTTATTGAGGAGTCTATTTCAAAATTTTCTTGGTAGGTACTGGGAAGACGACTCTGTCTACCGATCCCAATAGATACCTTATTGGAGACGATGAACACTGTTGGACTGAGACCGGAGTGTCAAATATCGAAGGGGGGTGCTATGCTAAGTGCATTGACCTCTCTCGGGAAAAAGAGCCTGATATTTGGAATGCTATTAAGTTTGGAGCTGGTATTGTTTAAACCTTATCTCTGAATGTTTAACAGAACCTTTTTTCAATACAGTAGGAACTGAGAGGGAATGCTGCTTAACGGTTTGCTGTATTTGCGTGCCTGAACTGACACATGAACGATCTGGTTTGGCAGTGCTGGAAAACGTGGTGTTTGATGAGCACACTCGAGAGGTGGACTATCTCGACAAATCGGTTACAGGTGAACCGGAAATGGAATGAGATGAAATTGCAATTTGTATTCGTGTGACCTTCACATTTGGATTTGAGGGGCATCTTTAATTGGTTTATTGTCCTGCTGTTGCAGAGAACACTCGTGCATCCTACCCTATTGAGTACATTCCTAATGCGAAGATACCTTGTGTTGGTCCGCACCCAAGGAACGTTATCCTTTTGGCATGCGACGCATTTGGTGTGCTTCCACCTGTGAGCAAGCTAAGTTTGGCACAGACTATGTACCATTTTATAAGCGGCTACACTGCTCTGGTAAAAATGACTGCTGATATATACTCAGCATTCTAAGATAAATGGTTCGCCGCAAAAAAACTTGAAAATTGATTATCTTTAATGATTTTGAAGGTGGCTGGAACAGAAGAGGGTGTGAAGGAGCCAAGAGCAACATTCTCAGCTTGCTTTGGTGCAGCCTTCATAATGATGCACCCTACCAAGTATGCAGCTATGCTCGCTGAGAAAATGCAGAAGCATGGGGCGACAGGGTGGCTAGTCAATACTGGCTGGTCAGGTGGAAGGTATGTGTATCCACAATCACCATATGATCATCAAGTTTAATTGGAATGCATTGAACATTTTCTTAAAAATAAAAACGTAATTTTCCTGTTACAGCTATGGATCAGGAAGCCGGATTAAGTTACCTTACACGAGGAAAATCATTGATGCTATACACTCCGGCAGCCTCCTGAATGCAGAATACAAGAAAACCGAAGTGTTTGGTCTTGAAATTCCCACTCATGTTGAGGGAGTACCTTCTGAAATCCTGGATCCCGTGAACACTGTTAGTAATCTATTCCTCGATGTCTAAATCCTCCGTCTGTCTAATCTTCAGTAAATTTCTGATGTAAGATGAATTGCTTTTTTTGATGGCAGTGGTTGGATAAGAAAGCTTACAAAGGCACACTACTGAAGCTAGCTGGTCTGTTCAACAACAATTTTGAAACTTTTACTGACCACAAGATTGGAGAGGACAACAAGCTGACAGAGGAGATCCTGAAAGCTGGGCCAATCTTCTAAGTCTCATTTCCTAGAGAAATGGAAGACATTATCCTGGAGTTGTAATGGGGGATTAATGAAATAACAACTGATTTGAGAAAAAAAAAAAACAAAAAAGAAAGAAAGCATAGACTGTAGTCATCATCTATTGTAAAATTGTTCGTTTTCAGCTTCATCCACAATGAAAAAGTTTTACTTGCAGAAGGCTTTTCTTTTGTTATATTCATTACTTGTGTCTGCAGAAAATGTGAGAAAATTTGATAAATTAATCGTGAAGGGTCTGCAATAATTTGTTATGTAAAAGGATGTTGTTTAAAATTTGAACTCAGTAAGAAAAGTAACGATACAGTTCAGTCTCTCAATGATTGGTAACCTCCATCTGCCTTATCTTAAGATCGCATGTTTTGGCCCCATATTGATCTCAATGTTACGTTCATGTAAGAAAAAATAATAATAATTCTGAAAATTCGTGCAAAACTGATAAAAGGGCCATGTGAAAACTGATTATATCGTTGGATCAGTCCTTTGATGTTCTATTTTTCTGTCTCTTTGATGACGGAAGACTGGAGTTGCTAGAGCGTTAATGGCGACTCTGATAACCGCTGCGATCTCTTTACCTCCCCCGATTGGAATGATATCCATGGTTGGCCGAAAACCAGCTAAAGCTCGAACCTTTCGTTGTTTGGGGTAAATTTGCTGCCTCAATCTTTCTAAAGCTTTGCTTTTCTCTTTCCCTTCACCAGTTTCATCGCAAATTGGATTTTTCTGCGTTTGCAATTCAGTTAGTCAGCTTTCTTTGAAAAACTTTTACTTTTAGTGGTCTAATTGTTTGCAACTTTTTACCTACTTGTCTTAGTACATTTTGGGAAAAGGAGTAAAATGGTTTGATTCGTATCTTCACATACTTATTAACTTCTTAATTCCTTGAACATCTATGTTAATGAATTTGCACTTTAGGAAAGAAGGTCATCCTCAGAGAGTAGACTTGTCTCAGGTACCCCATGTGTGATTTACCTCCGAAATTGCGTTTTGTATAGATTGTTGTCTGCTTAAAAAGGCATTGGTTGGTTGTTTGCTCACAGGAAACGTATCGGCCATCTGATTCTGAGGTTGCAGCGAAGAAGAATGACATACGGGGGCTCTTCAAAGAAGCTCAGCAGAGTGAGCCTTTTTGTGATCATTAATTTGAATGCTCGTACTCCAAATTGTTTCCCTGTGTTTACGTGATCCCTTTTTGAGTGATATATGCAGACATCATGTTCTTAAACAAACAGCGTTTGCAAGCTATCGAGGAGCTTAATAAAGCAAACAGAGAGAAACAGGATTTGTTAGATAGGATAGAGAAACTGGAGGCTGAAAAGCAGTCTAGTTTTGGAAGAGGTGACTGAATCTTAACCTAAAGTTCTCTGATCTATGGGTTATAGCATGAACCGTGCATCCAATAATGCAACGTTTTTGTAATTTCAAACGTTGCATCATTTTACTCACTGTAAGAATTCTGTTTAGGTTCGTATTTAAGTGTTTTTTAACTGGCTAACTCTACAGCTTTGCTTCATTAACTATTGCACAATGTTGTACATTGTCACTAGAAGCACAGATATTTAAGTGATTTAAAAGCTCTCTGCTGTTGAATCTGTTTGCCATGAAATCGAGTATGAATATAAGAACATTAATACACATCCATTTAAGAGTTTAGGGAGCAATATATTTAGGGAGCAATATATATCTACTCTTACAATTTTCTCTAATAGCATTTTCTAGTATTGGTTTGAGGTTTTAGATACCTAAACCTTGAGCAATGTTCTTACGTTCATTATCCTTTGGAAACCAGATAACCACTCAGTTTGCTGGCAATTACTGCATCGGATAGACTCAATGATCCTCAATGGAACTATTAACACTGCAGAGGCATCTGATCTTAGAAATATGGTCATGAGTTGCAAATTTAATGTAGTTGATATTTTCTCTGACATATTGCCGAAAGGTGATTCTGAGGTTCTAGCAAAACTCCGCCACGTCTCAGATGGAAGAAAAAAGTACTATCATTTGTTGAACGCTACAACTCTTTCCTTAACTGATTCCCAATGCTTAAAGATAACACGTTAGGTACTTTTGCATATATAAGAGGAAGCATACTGATGATTGTACATTTTTTCTTGATATATTTTGAAGAGAAATGTAGGATTCTATGATATTATTACAAACCAATGCTTGCATGGGCAATAGAGGCATGCTGCTAGGATTTTTGATTTATCTCATTTAGCTAAAGGTGAAATGCTGTTTGCAAATTGTGCAACCTAGCCTCTGTACGACGATTGCAAGAGACAATGTTTTACTTTCAATAGTTTGTCATCTTCTTACAAACTAGTGCATATCTTACTTTTCTTTTCCTCGCACTATTTCTCTTGAATCTTTTCTTTTAATCATATGTCAATTTCAGGAATACTTTCCATGTTATCCACATTTGTACCGAAATGGAACCATTGGTCGTTGGATCCCTGGCATCATATGTGAGGGGCTTATCACATGCTTTACAGAAAAAAGGCCATTTTGTGGAGGTTATTTTACCAAAGTTAGTGGCGTAACCTATACAGTTTGATGTGCTTCTTATGATGTTTACTTAAAACTTTTATGATATTAATTATCCTATTTTCTAGAAAAGTTAGTGGTTATAGTTCATGAAGAATGCAAAACTTGTTAATGCTTCTCTCTTTTTGTTTTTCATATGGAATGCTTTGGAGTCATTTGTGCCAAGTTATAACAATAAAAATGAGTTCAAATCTTGATAGGTCTATGGAGTGATAAACTTTTTCATATAATTATGATTTCTTATGTACCAAAAGAAAATTGTCAACTGCTTGGCTATGATTTTATCATGAGAAATCCTTGAATTTGTTACTGAATGCATTTATTTTCTGAACAGGTATAAGTGCCTTGACCTCACTCATGTCCATGGGTTGCGAGAAATTGAAGCAGAGTCTTATTCATATTTTGATGGCCAGCTGTATGGGAACAGAATATCGACAGGGTGAGCTTTGGCCTTTACATGATACAGTAAGATTTATTGGGTTCTAGTTTTTGATTACTTCCATTTGTTGATTATTCACCGAAGAGAGAACTGTTAGACAAGTGATTGAGGTATATCATTTGTAGAGCATGTACCACCGCCCTGTTTGTATTGACTTTATTGCTGATGATCATTTTCCAGTGTTGTCCATGGCATTGGAGTTACTTTTATTCAACCTCTGCAGTACTCATCCTTCTTTGATCGTGAGAGAGTATCTGGCTACGCTGACGACTTTGAGCGGTCAGTATGATTAAGTCATAATTTCTGGAAATGATTGATCTATTGTTCTGCATTTCTGAGTTGTTCTTGAAGTATTGGGTAAACTCCATGGGATGGAAAGGAGCTGTGGGCTCAATGGTAACATGATTTGATCACAGCTTAGTTGGTGAGGAATGTCGAAGAAATAGCTCTATTCTTCTAAGAAAAAAGAAAGTCTATTCATAAGTTTATTAGACTGTTTTCCTACCTTTAATGTATAACTTCATCAAATAAAATCAAGTTGCTTGCTAATGTAGGTAGTCATCGATAAGTTTATTCTTCAATTAAATTATTTAACTTTGTGCATCTCTAGTGCACATGCTGGCAACTCAGCAAGTAAGTTGAGTTGATAAAGGTGACATGAATATGGACTCCTAACATTTTAACTGCTGTTTAGGTTTCATTTTTTAACGACATTCAGATGCACAGCTGAGGATAAATTTCCTTTCATTCGGTAGTCATTTACCTCAGTTTTTGGATTCCTCATGACACTAATTTATACGGGAAGGAGTAAATGAACTGGTCATGATGCTCTTACTATGAAAAAGAAATAAAAGAAGCTCAAAGGATTTAGGACAGGTTGACTGAGATTCAGTTACGTGAAAATAAGATGTTAACAGGATGGCCTTCATTGTCATTTTATAATCCAATCTATTCTGGTTTTTTATTTGAGTTCCTTCTAAACTATATACCACTTTATTTCCTTTTTTGGATAACTATTTTCGTATTGTTTCTTACCTGTTGATGACGATCCTATTAGACATTTCATGTTTTAGGTTCATCTATTTCTCTCGTGCTTCATTGGATTATATAACAAAATCTGGGAAGCGGCCTGATGTGTTACACATCCACAACTGGGAGACTTCTATTGTTGGACCACTTTTCTGGGATATTTTTGTTAATCAGGTAAAAACATAATGTTTCTTTTATTAGCTCTCTCTCTCCTCAGATGTACTAATTCAACATTAACTTCTCGCATCCTAATTAGCATCTCCTCTTCATCTAATAGTGGGATGAATGTGATCTAGTTGGTCTGGTTCACATGGATGGATGCTAATACTCCCCAAACAAAAGTGCTATGACACATTAAAGTGATATTTCTTTCAACTTTTTTAACATTTGAATTGATTTAAGTTTTCCTTGCTTGCCACTCTTGTTCCAAGGAGCCATCATGCAAGTTGGAGTTTGAAGGAAAGATTTTATTGCTTGTGTTACTTCTTTACTAGTTCCAGTTAATTTGTCACTGAATGATTGGAAAAACTTACTTTACCCTTCAAAACATGGATCAGTAACCTCAATTTTCAATAGACGAAATTATTTCTATTCTCAGCAGAATTTGGAGCACTGTACTGAGATTATGTTTCTTTTATACTGGGTGAGGTAGGGGTGCAGCTGTTGTATGTATATGGTAGTAAACAATGGAAATGTCATAGTACACACTCATATTGTACTCAAGTTTTAGAACTTTCTGTAATATCTGAACAAGTTGGTCAGAGGGAAAATTTATGATTTTGCTAAAATGTTTCTCATGATACTTTGATCTTAATTTTATATTCAGGGACTTGGAGTTACTAGAGTGCTATTGACATGCCATGGTTTTGATTCTCAGGTGGATAATTTGTTTCTTTGATTTTGGTTTCACCATTTCTGACTAACCTAATATTGCACCCTACTGTTCTGGAAAATTAGTGGCTTTAGCAACCTCTATGTGGACTTGATCAGGCTTTTGTTTCTTTGATTTTGGTTTCATCATCTCTGACCTATTAACCAAATATTGCAACCTACTGTTCTGGCAAATTAGTGGCTCGAGCAACCTGATAAACTAACACTATGTGGACTTGATCCGGCTAGCCTTCACCGCGCTGATCGTTTGCAAGATAATTCAAAGACACATCTCATCAATGTTTTGAAGGTCATTTTTATGCTTCCTGCAAATGAAATGCTATCTATTTCTGCAATCTATCTTTATTAGTGATATGTTTAGTTCAAAGTCCTCTTTTTATCTAGAGATTTCGATATAGATATACTAGCTCTTCTTTTGCATCATTACAATGTGAACAACGATTTTACATAATGATATTATGCTCACAACTTGAGTTAAAAAATGTTATGCAATCAGTAGTGTGAGCATCGTTCTTCTGTGAATTGCAGGCTGGAGTAGTATACTCTAATAAGGTTATTATATTGTCTTCCATGCATTCGAAAGGCAGGATAATTCGCAGCTTAAGTCATGGATTGGAACCTACCTTATTGATGCACAAGTAAGTTTCAGACCTTGAGATTCCCTTCCTCTTTGTGCAAATTGTCAAAGGAAAATTGTTAACAATCCACCTTACTCCCCAGACCATACCAACTAAGCCCGTCAAAACTTATACTCGTAGAAACAAATTAGGAAAGGGGGGGAGTGACTACCATGTAGGCAAGTTTGTTAGAAGGTAGTTATGGAGAGAGAACAAGGGAGGGGAATATAGCTGTCTAGTGAGAATAGACTAAGGAGGATTACTATCATCATTGTTAGGAAAAGTTGTCTTGGTTTGTCCAGGAGGGGGAGCTTGCTCCAGCTTGTTATTATCTACAATACTATCAATATACTATTAGCAATACAATCTCTATTGAGATTCCTAACAATTGGTGCTTTCGTTGAGAGACCAATAGGGTATAGGTTGTATGCAAACACGTATGGAGGCTAGAGTGTCTGCTGTGGAAGTGTCTCTCAGGAGACAAGAATCATCGTTTTCGGCCCAAGAAGCAATGGTGAAGTCGCACGATGCCATGCTGAAGGATCTCAGGACGCAGCTGAGCACGTTGATGGCTAGCGTCGAGACCTTAGCAAAGTCCCAAGGTCAACTACAGACAGAACTGAGAGAAGGTTTTCAAACTCTCAAAGCTAGAAACCCAAAAAAGCAGAGTATGGGAGACGGAGGAGAAGGTACCCCAGTGCTGAACCATCTCGCATCTTCTTCTTCGGGAGGAGAAAAACCAGCCCACAAGTCAGAGCCTTACCGACAGGAGAGCCGCACTCTTCCAGCGGCTACAGAACGTGCATTGGAGGAATATAGAAATGCGGCACGAAGAGTCGATCTTCCTTCTTTCCACGGCGAGGACCCATTTGCATGGGTCGTACTTGCTGAATCGTATTTTTCGATTCATGAGATCCCTGATGAACTGAGGTTGCCGATGGTGCAGATTTCTACGGAAGGGACCACGTTGTACTGGTTTAAATCCATACGTGAGCTGGAGCCATGCATGACGTGGGAACGCTTTAAGCGATCCTTGTTCGACAGATACGGGGAAAAAGATGAGGGAAATCCGATAGAGCAGTTGAAATCGATAGTTCAACACAAGTCAGTGGGTGAGTATATTGAAGAGTATGAGAGAGTGACTTCACAAATCACTCATTTTCCCGAAGAGTGGTTTATGAGCTGCTTTTTGGGAGGACTGCGTGAAGAAATAAAGAACCGGGTCAGGACCAGTGAGCCACTGACCTGCACCCGGTTAATTTCTGTGGCATGTAAGGTGGAAAGGGAGCTGGGCGGCGAAGGAATAATCCGACCCAGTGAAACGAAATACAAATTCGGGGCTTCCACTACTGGATATGGGTCTGGATTTGGCATGTCCAACCCCCAACGCCTGGGTCAAATAGAAAATACATCTGCCAACGTTAAAGGGGAGGGAAAGGAGTTGCCCAACAGGCCCCGAAATGTGATGACTGGTGATAGTCGACAAAATGGTCCAAGGTGGAAGGGAACTCGGAATTTGTCTTATGAGCAACTAATGGAGAGAAGAGCA
>JAOQMP010000210.1:3296307-3307055 GCA_027563575.1 Erythroxylum pedicellare
GTCCATTAGATGTCCAATCCTACCCTGAATTGAGGGAGGTGTGTCAGGAATCCCACATCAGATAACTATAAGAGTATTCAAGAATTTATAATAGTGTACAAACCTCCTCTCATGAGCTAACTTTTAGGGATGAATTAGGTCTTCTAACACATATTGATCGAATTTTGATTTCTGTCTAACTCTGTTTTAAAGTATCAAACTAGTTCGAGTCAATTTATCAAAACAAAGTTATTTTAATATAATTAATTAAAATAATATTATTTGAAATTGAAATTGAAATAAAATTTAATTAAACAGTACTTAAATTATTTGACTAAATTTTGAGTCACAAAAAAAAGAGTCGGCATTATCATTTTTAATAAAGCCTAAACCCAATAAATAGCCTTATTTTTAAAAGCAAGGAAATATAATTATATTGGTAATTAGTTCATTTTTTATTAGGAACAGAATTATATAAATGCTCCTTATAACAAAAACAAAGTCAATGAACCCTATGTTACATAATAGTCCAAGTAAGCACAAGCATCACATCAAGATCATTGAAGATTTGCAATGGGAACACGGTGAGTAACCCTCTTATATATTTAGGGCAATGATAAGAAATATATTGCTTCTTTACTCGATACCTTAGACACAGTGTCTCAATCGATGTCAGGATGGTTTTTGTTTAAGTCAATCCCATCTTGCTTCAGAAAGGCTTTCTGTTGGATAATGAGAGAGTCTCAAGTAAAGACAAAATGTTCACACGTGGGTAGGAGATGCATTCGTGCATCAGAATTCGACTATAATAAGGGAACATCATCGTTTGTTGTTGGATAGGAAACCAGAATAAAAACCACTTTACCACTTCCAAGAAAATGGTAATCCAGTGATTGTTCTTCAATACTTGGATAAACCAGAATTTAGTCAGCAGTCAGAGAGTTGGGTTCAAAGCTAATATTGATCAACCAGAAGTTCTTGGGTACCTATAGGTCTGGGTTTGGTCTTAGTTTTCAGGCTAGAGTGTTGTAATATAGAGAAGGAATTGGTGCACTGATCAGGGATTCCTTCAGGGTCTTCATCGCTCTAAAGGAAACAAAGAAGCTTTGTCATGGATTCAGCATCAACTAGGTGGTTTACAGACCTGGTAATGTTCATCACTTGCCACATAAGTTCAAGGACTTTGATTATAAGATCCCGACTTGATTATGAGTTGTGTTGAGCCATTTATTTGTTTTCTTTTAAGTTGATCATGGTCTTGGTTTTACAGAGTATGGACGATTACCAATTCATTTCTGACTGCAATATCAGCTCTGTCGATGGGTTCACCGCCGAAAATATGACAACTTCAGTTGGAGAAAATCTCCATAAATCTTTATCTTTGGATAGACATTCCTCTTACCCTAATCTAAAAACTCATATCATAAGCAATTCCGCTTTAGACGTTGCTCGAAATAGCTTTGGGAGACCATCTAAACAGCAGAAAACCAGCAGCTGGAACTCAGGCATCACAGCTGAACAACCACCAACACCCTCTTCTACAACCTTTCAGATTCTTTCTTTCGAGTCCTCAGTTTCACCAACAAACGATTCCCAGGAGCTACTCAGGGGTCTAGGCTTCAACCTGAACCCAAAGGAAGAGGCTTTGTCTCCAGGGAACATGAACTTTCAGCCTTTTATTTCGAAGGTTTCTTATGAAAACCAGAATCTTTACGAGTCAAGGAACAACCAAGCAAGTAACAAGAGGTTTAAATCCACGTCTTTGACTAGAAATCCTTCGCTTGCACATGACCATATTATGGCGGAGAGAAAGAGGAGAGAAAAGATTAGCCAACGATTCATAGCACTATCGTCCATTGTTCCTGGCCTGAAGAAGGTATTATGGATTCATAGTACTATTCTCTATACATGGCACTAGATCATGTATGATTCATGTTCATGATTATAACGTTTTTTCTTTTTTCAGATGGACAAAGCTTCTGTCCTTGGAGATGCTGTCAAGTATGTAAAACAACTTCAGGAAAGAGTTAAGGAACTGGAAGAGCAGACCAAGAAGCAAACTGTGGAATCAGTGGTTCTTGTCAGGAAGTCTCAGCTATCTGCCGATGACGACTATTCTTCATGTGACGATTCAAACTCTGGTGATCGCTTCAATTCGGCTCTCCCGGAGATCGAAGCAACAGTTTCCGACAAGGATCTACTCATACGAATACACTGCGAGAAAAGAAATGGTGTTCTTGCCAAAATACTAAATGAAATGGAGAATCTTCATGTTTCTATTGTTACTACCAGTGTCTTGCCATTTGGAAATTCCACCCTTCACATTACCATAGTTGCTCGGGTACGTACTGTTTTCCAATGCCCTTTTAGAAGCTAATTACATATCAGTGTCTCAACTGAGATTCATTCACACCATATAAGTACATGAACATCAAATATATGTGTTTACAAATTCATCTTTTAAGTGCGCCTTGTGCAAAGAATATTGTCAAATTAACTTTAAAAACAAATACGATCTTATCGTCCCTAGAAAATGGTTCAGTTTTATGAGTTTTGAGTTATACAGATGAAACTATGTTTCTGCAGATGGATGACGAGGAAACGATGACAGTGAAGCATTTGGTTAGAAATCTAAGACTGGCTGTTCTGAAGTTCATGTGAAGAACTGATAAGAATCAAAATTCACTCCGTCCAACGAAGTTACGTGTAGCATCCGAAATCTAAGCCTACTACATATCCGAAGCGCCATTAAATATTAGCATAAGCTTGAGTTTGCCGTGAAGTTGCATAGACCAAGTAGGTTAGTTGCTTCACATTTTTGCGTGGTTGAGGGTTGACCGCAATTTCCCGCTGTATACGGTTATCGAGGTGCACGTTGCTTAGGAGTTCGATCCCGTACTTGTGTTTGTTTTTTTTTCTTTCTGATTTGTCCTTCCTAGAGGCCATTGTATGTTGTTCTTGAGATTTGAACATAAAGTACTTTCAAAGTCCCTGTAAATTCCTCGGTATGATTAATCTAGCTCAATATACTTGCACCTCAGGTAGCACTACGAATCAGGCACAGCTGCGTGCACGGTAGCTCAATTGGTTACGAGAAAGAAAGTTGGATATAAAGTCTCAATAATGAAAGATTTCATCTAATATGATAACTTTTTGTGTGCACCGAATATTGAGCTGCCTTTTTAATAAATTAAGTAAAATTAAACTATAATTTATCGCTTCCCTATTTTGTCAATTCGAAGTATGGGAGTGATTCCACCTTTTGAGTACAAAGAATCAAACACAAGTATCTCTTATCCTTACGGCTACTTGCAGCATAGGGTAATGCTAAAAATGGAGCACAGAAGATTTGATCCCATGATTGGATGGATGAGATTTAATGGCATTGGAAATCGAGCACAACCATCTTGTGTCCTTAAGTGGGATAATCTTCTGTGCCCGATTCTTTATTTCACCTTATACCTATTGAATCCCATCCAGCCAATATCGTCACTAACATCATAATTCAATTCAACCACTTAATAGATGGATGGGATTCAATGAGCACAAGGTGACATTGAGAATCGGACATAACCACCCCGTGTCCTTCTATGGCATCAAATCCCTTATACCCGATCCCGGTGTTCATTGAATCTCATCTTTCATTAATCGGTTGAATTGAATTATGATATTGGTGATGTTAGACTAATATTTGAATGAGCTAAATAATTTTTCATTTTTATCATATAATTTTTGAGTCTTTTATTATAAATACATTGATTATTGTATATTTTAAATATTCGATATGAAAGACCATGCAAAAAACGATGTCACATAGTAGTTTTACATCTTAGTTTTTTCACATAATTTATCAGATATATCAATAAAATATTAACAAAAATAAAATTTTCAATTATATTTTGAAAATTTAAATATTTCATTAAAAATTTTAGAAATAAAATAATAAAATAAAATTATTTAAAAATTCTTATGAATAGTTTTGCTACTCGATATATGGGACAATGAGCAGATGTACATAGAAATCAATCCATCTTTAACGTACGCCAGCTTACTTCTTAGGACTATGAAGTGGATAAGTATAAAACACAGGTCACTGTGACACAGGATGATGACTTGAGCAATGTCACGATCAATTAATTAAAAAATTGATCAGTTAATTTATTAATTAACTGATCAATTTATAAAAATATATTAATTAATTAATTAATCGAAATCAATTATTTCAAAATTTTTGGTCACGAGCTGCTTTCGTATTTCGCCGACTGTTCGAAACAAACTTAATTACTCCTGAAAAATGGGGTTTGGACACATTAATTTAGACACCGACCAACCCCTGTCTTTAGTCTTACTTTTATGGACCCGACCCGATAAACAAAAGTAGGTATTGAATTGACTTGCAAGGCTTGATGTACAGGCTACCAAACTACAACAACATATGAACTGTTGTTAAATCATATATATAATACAATTAATAAAAATAAGTATATTAAAAGTTAGAATGAGGATCATTAGTGAGATTAATCAAGGAAGATGCAATTTCAACATCTACAATTACATATTGACAAAAAGAAATCATAACATCTTATGTAACTTTAAAAGATATTATTTAAAAAATTAATCAAGGAGGATGTAAATTTTTAAAAGAAATTGTTTAATATTTAATTCTAAAGGATTTAATTAAATATTTAAACTTTTAAAGATTAAATAATTTAGTTCAAAAGGTTATATTTATTAATATTTTCCTAATATAATTAGTCAAATAAAATAATAATTAACTGTTGGAGGGCTTAAGTAATTTATCTTTATTTTTGTTGATATGATTTATGAGTTTTCGTGTGACAAATAGATTCATAGTTATATATTTGAGATGCAGATATTGATTTATAATTAAAAATCATATATGAAAGATGAAATATTATCATTCAAATTAGTTATACCATATTTTAAAATATTGTTACTTTCTCCAAAAAAAAAAATTAAAAAAATATAAATAAAGTAATCTTTTAAATTAAATTTTCTTATCTTTAAAATTTTAGACATTTCGTTAAAAATTGTAAATTTTGTATACTAATTTTAAAACTTTTAAAACTTCGTAATTTATTATCTCATTGCCTTTTCTATTCACATTCATTGGAGTCAGCAAAATTCAAGCCCTCATAATTCTCCTTACTGATTAAATGCATACATAATGTTGGACTACTTGCTACTAAGGATTTTTTAATTTTTGCTTATTCATAAAAATTAATTAAAAATAGGGACATAATGTCATAATAAGAATATTTTGAGTATAAATTAATAGAAAATGAATTGTTTTATATGTGTATTGTATGTAATTTTTTGAGAAATTAAATAAGGATTTAATTAATAAAATGAGTGTAGAATTACAAACAGCCTACCATTATAATGTTAGTTTATGACATTATTTTGTATTAATTTAGTTAATATTTTATGTTTTAATACTAAAGGTAAAATCCTTGGAATAATTACTGTGTAATTGAAATTATGATGAGATCATAATTATAAAGATTTAATTTACACTCATGTGTTATTTCTAAATGTTCCTAGTTATAATTTCATCAAGACTAGATATTGTTGAAACGGTAAAACTAGCACATACTATGTTTCTTTCTTATGAACAAACTAATTGATCTCATAAATTAAAGTATAGAGAAATTTAGACTAATGTGTAAATGATTATTAAAGAATAAGTCACTAAACTGGCACGATTATGAGAATTCCGAATGGAATATTACTTATATGCTTTTAGATTATCTCATAATGATGGTTGTATAATTGATGATCCTCATATTTGAGTATGAGAATAACTGTGTTTTGATGTTACTTATGGATCATTTTAGGATAATTCAGTAGGTAGTAATGGGATACAATATGAACCATATATAGATAGTTGAGTAAGTCAATATAGGATTCGTCACTCTAAAGTAATTAGAGAGAATATTCTACTCTTCTTGATTAGAAATGATTTATGGAATTCTCTGGTCAGAGTGAATTGATATTTGAAAATGAGTTTTCAAATTTCAATTATAAATCAATTACTAATTAGCGAGAACGAACATGATTGGATGATAAGAGTTGTCACTATATCCATTCTTTTTCAATTTAGAATATTCAATGACGAAAGGATTAAATTATACATTATAGCCATGCATGGACAGGTTAATTCAATCACTTTGACGTTTCTAATATTTAGGTAATCATGACATGTTGCTAGACGTCAATCATGATTTATGAATGTGAATTATTTAATTGGAGAATTAAAGATAATTAAAAGAAGTTTTAATTTATCCAATTATAATTGTGAATTAGAATTATAAGTTATACTCATTGCCAATTTATTATGAACCTAATGGGTCACACATCAAAGAGCAATTTGTGAAAGAAATTTTAATTTAATTAAATTGAACTTAATTATAAAGTTTGAGAATCTTTGGGGATGAAATATGAGATATTTGATTTTATTAAAATTAAATTAATTATAATTATAATTTGATTTTAATTATAATTAAAGAGATTTAATTTTTATAAAAGATTGTTATGATTTTCTCTCTTTAAAGGGAAAAATTTTTTGGAAGCTAGCACTTTTTATCTTCTTCCTCTCAAATTAGTTTGAGAATTGCTCTATGGATACCATCAGAGGCTGGACACTTAAACAGCTCGTGATTGATCAATCGAAAAAAGTTTTAAAGATTTTTCAACAGAAAAGCGAACGAGGTACGATTTCTAAATCGTTTTATGCTTTATTCAAGATTATTCAATTATCGAGATCCGCTTAGAATATGTAAAATTTTTATTTTTTGCTGCACCCGTGATTCGATCATGGTCAGATTCCAACAGATGAAACATTATAATTGATTTGAATGAGATTAATTGGTTATTTAAAGTTTTAAAAATTATTGGATATTTTTTTTCCATGATCAAAGAAATTCTTAGAATTTCAAATGCCTCGATACTATGCTAAAAGGTAAAAGAGAGCTACACTTTTTTTTTGAAAAATGAATATTGCATTATTTATAGGCAAAACTAATGCAACATTACAATGAGTTCAAGCAAATACTCTACATACAAGTAAAATAAATTAAGAAAATTAACTATTTATAACAACATGATAATCTGCATTAAAGATATTCCATCTATGCTTCATGTCAGGGGAGAGAGTAAACTGTAGATTTTTTGCAATTAAAGTTGATATAATCTAGTTAATAATCCTGTCAGCTAGCTTGGATTTCCCTTCTTCAAGGTTGGTAAACCTTCAAGAGTTTTGCTCCATCTAAAGGGTGTAGATGGTAGTGGTGAATGTAACTTTGTAGAGAATCACAATAGACATACACTTCTTTGAGTTTTTGAAGGCCAACTCAGAGATTGTTTCCAAGTATAAGTATAGTTGTAAACAGGTATCATGTGCAAGATCCTACTCTAGAGTCTGCATAAAAGAAAGAGGTGATCTATATCCACCACTTCCATTCTACATAAAACATAAGTTGTTTCCATAGTGCCATGCCATTGGCTTTTAGTCCTAATTTTTTGTAATCACAAGTCAGGAGATAAAAAAAGATTTAGGGTGAATGAAATTTTGCCATAAAAGTGAAGACCATGGTACTTCAATTAATCCCTTTGCAAGGATCTGATGACATAATTTGATGGAGTATTTATCACTCAGATTTGGAGTCTAAATGTTAGAATCATCAATTTGTTCATTAACCAATTGAGGGAAGAATTGAGTCAAAGTATCAAAACCTCTAAAATTCCCTCTCTATTGACCATTGTGGATCAAAGATGATACTTTAGGATTCAGAGGAATTTTGTTTCTCAAGTGTTGAACCTAAGGATTGAGATTAATGGGACTCAAGTCTAATTAGTTATCATACCAAAGTTATGTTCTATTTCCATTGCCAATCTTATGTTTAATATAAGGATAAACAAAATCACACAGCTTCATAATCTGTTGAAGAATCTAGGAGAACTCCTTAGTACAAGAAACCTGTCAAAAATTCACATTTGTTAGGTGATAATCATGTATCCACTTAACCTAGAGTGCATTATGATCGGTGTATAGCCGCTAAACTTAGAAAATCAAAGAGGATTTCAAATGAACCCAAATCCTTTTGCACATTAGGACCTTTTGCATGGTAGAAATAGAAATGATCCTGAGGCCTCTAAGTTTCTTCGAAATGGCAACTTCACTCCATTTTATCTTTGCAGTCTTTGAGTTTTCAATTTTGTTGGACCATAGAAATGCTTTCATGATTTTGTCAACCTCTTTACAAACTTTCCTTGACAATGCAATGTGAGTGGTCTAGTATAGATATAAGATGCTTAATACAAAGATAATAAGGGTAATTCTAATTTAGTTTTATTATCATTGAATAGGTTTATATACATAAGAAGAGTTGCAATTAGCCCTTAAATTATGGGTAATACTAAATAAAATACATGTGTCTCTAAATATAAAAGGTAAAACATGTATAACTGTTTTATGATTTCTTCTAATAGAATGAGTATCTTCCAATATAGTGAATATCCATTTTAAAACAAAGTTATGTATCAAGTTATATATATATATATATATATAGCCCTTTTTATACTTATCATGTTGAGGGAATTATTTAACACCTACCACAAATTTTATCATCTTCTTCATAATAATTTATATTTATAAACATGATCATTTAATAGTGCATTTAATTATTGATAACGTTCAAATCAAAATAATTTAATAGAAACATATACTAATCTTTTTATGTAACAACGCTAATTAATATAAGATACAACAAAGTTTAATTTGAAAATACATAGGATTAAAGTTAAAAACAGCTAAATATTAATTATTATAATTAAATGCTTATATTTAGCACTTATTCTGTTTGTAATTTTATGATCGAAATATAATGTTCATATTCTATGTTTTTATTTGATTAATTATAACGAGTTTAATCTTACTTATCATACTAATTATCTCTATTGTTATTCCCATTATAACTTTCAGAAAATTTCCTAGTTAAGTATTAAAAAAAGTAAACAATTTTCTTGTGGCGAAGAAACTACGAATGCCAAAGTACTTGTAAACTTTTTCAGTCCAATAACTTTCTTCTTAGACGCCAACTTATCTTATCCAATAACTATAACAAAATTGACTTTTAGCTACATTTTTTTTGCAACAATTTGAAAATTGTGACTAAAAGTTAACTTTTGGCAATGATTTTCAAATTCGCTACCACAAAGCTAGCTTTTCACGACATTTTACGAATTGTCGCAAAAGCAGCAACATTTTGCAACTGTTTGAAGGTTTCGTCATCAAATTTTGAACATTTGACAACGATTTGAATATTTCGTCGCCAAATGTGGAACACTTCATGACGATTTGAAGATTTCATGGCCAAATGTCAAACCTTTGGCGATGTTTGCTGAAATCATCACCAATTAATGAACATTTGGTGATGTTTTTTGAAATCATCGTCAAATGTTTGAACATTTTTAAAAATTAAATTTGGTTAAACGAAAACCAGCTTCATCATAATTCTTTTTCTTCTACCATCGTCTTCCTCTGCATTTTGTGTTCTCTCCTTGAGTCTTCCATCGCCTGCCGTCTTCTTCCATCGCCTGCCGTCTTCTTCCATCGCCTGCCGTCTTCTTCGTAGTCACTTGAGGTATGTATTCCATCATTTGCACTCTAATTTTTCTTCTAATGGTGATGTTGTATTTGGGTGTTGAGGTTTTGCGTTCAATTCGTGTGCTGTACTTTTCCTAATGGTGAATGTGTGTTTTCATAATAATGAAATTGGTGAGATGAATAATGCGTCCAGAATAGGTTGGTTGAAGCTGAATATGGATTAGGAAGGTTGTTTAAGTACTGCCTATTAAGTGTTCAATGAAAGTTCTATCAGAGATGATTTTAGGAAGGTTGGTTTAATGTATGCATTTAATTCCAATTAAAAATTTCATGCTGGTTACCATAATGGAATGAGATGTTATTGCCATGAACTCCATGAAGACACGTTCCCTAACTCCCAGAAGTTGTTTCAAAGTTTCACTTCACTCTGTTTGACTCACATCCATACCTCATTACTTGAGTACAAGCAACTTCGTGATATTTATTCTTATCTTTTGTTCCACTTTTGTTTATGTGCGATTGCTTTTATCTCTAATTATGGAATTATAAGGATCTTTAATATCAACTTTAAAATATGGAGTCTATCTAAAAACGACATTACCTAATTTCTTTAGGTTGTACTCACATATGTCCATGATGATTTTTATATTGGGGTTATGCGTGCTTCTTATTCTAAAAAAGGCTCAATTTCATTGTTTGTTTGAATTAAAACTTATATGTCAACTTCTAAAAAAGTAGCTAAAAACATTTGGCTATGTTTACAAAAACATAGCTAATAACTTTTAGCTACAAAAACAAAACATAGCAAAAAGTTATTGGTGACGATTTAGTAAAAAGTTGTCTATAATTTTTCGTTACGAAGATAAAACGTAGCAAAAATTTATAGGCGACAATTTTCACAATTTAATAAAATGTCACCTATAATTTTTTGCTACAAAAATAAAGTGTATTAAAAAACTATTAGTGATGATTTTTTAAAATTATCGCCTAAAGTTTTTTTCTACGGAGATTTCGCAATGTTTTTTTGTGATAAATGTAAATAATCTCTAATTAATATGAGCGACAAATATTTTTGTCGTTAGAAGTGTCTTTTGTTGTAGTGAATATCAATTGTTTGATCAGGTACGCTATATATGTCAAT
>JAOQMP010000210.1:3361754-3383827 GCA_027563575.1 Erythroxylum pedicellare
TGGTTGCCTTAAAAGGTGTGCTCACTTTAAAGGGTTAAAGTGAGGTCATCAGTGATGCCAAAGTCTTTAGTAAATCCCATTGTTCTATCAAGTTGATCTACGAGTTAGTGGATGTTTGTTGTATCCTAATTGGAAGGCCATAACAAGAAATAGAATTGGATTCTTATACTGGATTTTATAATGGGCTGGATAATGGGCTGGAGACTAGATGAGGAATGTCACCAGCTTTGATGTAAATCACATGATCTGGTTCAAAAGCCCACTAATCTAGGGATGGAGTGATAATTGGGTCAAAAAGAGAAGTATCTCTATAATAAGAGCCCAGAGAAGTGCATATTGGTGAAAAGGTCGAATTATGAGATTTATTCAATTGGTCCAAAACAAAATATAATTCTTCGACAAGGCATGGTTAATCTGTAGACCAATTCATAGAAGTTTGCCAGTGTTGAATATGGTTAAATGTGCAGAGTTGGCCACAATCACTTGTCACATAAGGACGATGGATGAGATAAATAGCATATATTTCTTTATCATCTAAATAAGAGTCCCATAATTGATGATATGTTAAGAGTTGGGACATATCAATACGCCATTTCTTTAAGGGCTGGAACCACTTAAGAAAAGTCCATAAAAGAGACTTTGAATTGGTTGGATTAGAGAGATGATGATATACATAAAGAGGAGAAAAGGCAATTGAACATGCATAAAGGGCAAACATTGCCTAGAGATGCCACAAAGTAGATTCGTGGATGTTATCATAAATATGATACAAAAGTTTATAAGGAGTAGTAGGATCAAAGAATCCAGGAACTGGTAAAATGTCATGTTGGAGAAGAGTTAGATGCAAATAATAGAACAGACTCTGATGCAAAAGTGGATAAAGTTCTAAAACAGTGATTGGAGGAGTAGAAAACAAAGGAGGAAACTCCTTTTTATATTTTGCAAATCTGAGAAACTCCATTAACCAGTATAATAGAATGGGAAGTTTGAGACAAGAGGAGACAAACAAGAGAGGTTTTGTAGGTCTAGAAATATAATCAGCAAGGATATTTATGTGACATTTAATGTGTCAAATCGAGTATTTATAGGAGAAAAACCAATCTTGCCATCGAAGCAATTGACTGTTGGGAATCTTTTTCTTAAACTGGTCAAGGATTTTTGGAAAGGAGGTGTTATCCATTTCAATGACAAAGTGATAAGGAGTGAGGTGGAAAGTGAATTTTTCAATACCTCGTTTAACAACAAGAATCTCCTTATAGTTGATATGATATTGGCATTCAGAAGAACTAAATTAGCCACTTGCATATCCGCAATAATGTCGCTGGTCATTGATTTCTTCAAGGAGTATAGCACCCGAATGGGTGTCACTAGCATCAGTTTGTAAGACACATTGTCCTGTGTCAGGAATCTTTAATGGTAGAGGATCCTGACAGATCTACTTTAGATGCTTGACAGCCTCTGTTTGATCCTTTTCCCAAGGTGGTGGATTCTTTTTCAAAAGCTTAGATAAGCTTGAAGTGTAAACTGCCTCGTGTGATATGAAATCTCGAATATAATTAACAATTCTAAGAAATTATTATATCTGCTTGGCAGTGAGATATTCAATAGGAAATTGTATAAGCTTTTTTGCAATGTGTGGACCAAGCTGGTAGAATTCATCTTTGAACTGCATACCCAAGAATTCAATTTCTGTAGTGTCAATAATGCTTTTCAAGGCCAAAAGTATAATGCCATACTATTTAGTAAGATCTAAAAATCTTTTTAGAAGGGCCTGATGCTCCTCATAGGTCTTTGAGAACAGTAAGATTTCATCAATGTAGATTAGTGCACTGTTGATAATAGGCTCATAGATATTTGTCATGGATTTTTGAAACAGTGATGGAATAACAATCCATTAGTATTATGCATTGGAAATGTAGAATGTAGTATTATATCGTTCTTTTGGATCAATACCCAATTGTTAAAATCCTTCTTTAAGATCAAACTTTGAAAGATAACAGTTTCTTTAAGAAATAGTACCTGAGTACTTATCTTTGGTAAAGGAAACTTGTCATCTTGTTGGAAAGCATTCAAAGGTTTGTAGTCAATTACTAATCTCTTTTTCCCACGTTTCTGCTCTGAACGTTTATTGACATAGAATACTTGACAAGCCCAATCTAACTTTGTAGGCTCAATAAGTCCTTGCTTCAAAAGGATTGCACACTTATCTTATGCAAGCTTTAGATCATCAGGATTCCTCCCTAGATATTTGACTTTTGTAGGATTGATATCCTCATTCTTCTTGAAAGGTAGACTTATAAAGAAGTCAACATTTTTTCCACAGAGGATACGGGTGAGAAAATTGTTCATAAGATTGAGGATAGTATTCTAACAATTTATCTCGAAGTGCGGTGTATTGTGTAGGATTTGGGTAAGTTTAAACACATTTTTATTTTTTATCTCGAAGTGTAGTGTATAGTGATCGATACCTGAGGCCTGTGGGTAAGATCTGTAAAGGTGAGGCTTTACTGTATGTATCTATACCAATCAGAATGTCTGGGCTAGGTAGATTGCATTCAAGAACTTTAGTCCAAACTATATATTGAGGAAAGAATCAAATTTTGATTCTTCTTCTTGTTATTAACCCAATCTTAAAAGAATTACCATCAGTAGCAGTAAAATATTTTTCATAAGAAGTCTATGCTTCAGATGATAAACTATTGGTCTTTATGATCGTACGACTAGATCCAGTATCCATAAACCCAATAGCTTTGATGGTTTATCATATTTGTCCTTTTGAAAGAGTTGGATCTAGACATAAGGTCGTTGAACTGGTATATGATCTCCTTTCATACAAGTCTGTTGTAGCATGTATAGAAAATCATGCTCTTGAGAATTAGAGGAAATAGAGGATTATTCATCTTCTAATGTTAATACAGAAATAACAAACTTGGTGTCCTCATCTTCTTGAGATTGCTCATTAATCAATTCTTCAAAGTTGTTGGAGCAATGAATAGGCAGAGGATGATTAGGTCTGGTCATTTGAAGATCAATTTATGCACCAAATTCATGTATTCTATCCCTTCATTTCTTTGGGGGTAGATCATTGAACGTAAACCAAGATCCTAAAGTAGGCTTGGTTATAGCCTGTGTTGTTAGCTGAGCAGGTGTTGCCTATAGTATTGGTTCAGGTTTGAAAGGTTCAGTACTTGTGGACTCTGCTTCATTTATTTCAGGTTCAACTTCAATAGCTTGAGGCATTGTCAGCTAAACATTAGATAATTCTAAAAGATCAGCAAACCGTGCTAAAGAATCAGTTGATGGTTCAGAAATATGTTCAGATGATGACTCAGAGATTGACTCAGAGATATTTATAGAAACTTCAGATGTTGGGACAGATGCTTCTAAATAAACTTCTATATTATCTGATTGAGAACTTGAATCTTCTGCAATTTGCGTAGATCCAAGAGCTGTGATCAACTCTACTGTTTAGCTTTATCCTTCCCAAGAGATGAGGTGGAAGGTTGAACTTTTGGTGGAGATGCTAGAGGTGTATGAATCTGTAACCGCTTACTCCACTAATTGACTAGTTCAAATGGTGTATAAGAGGTTACTGGCTCAGGAACCTTTGAAGACTCATCAACCCTTTGTTTAGGCATATGTTTAGGTTTTTGCTTGATTTTCATATTTTTGGATTCTCCGGAGTTGTCTGAGGATGTATGTACTGTCTAATCAAAGGATAATTGAATTTAAACACCTTTGAGTAGTCAGCTTCTTCTAGATACTTTTGATACATAAGAGATAGATATGTTGGCTATTTATTTGGAAAATCTGTTGGGGATGAGCCACATATTGTCTTTGATTGTGTCGAATGGATGTTAGCTTCCATTTGTTTCACAATTCCTTGTATCTTTTGTATCTCATGAACTTTAAAGTCAAAGTTAGGACCCATATAATGGGAAGAGATGTATTGTTGAAGTTCAACATCAAGACGTTAAATGTAAGTTTATATGAGTGGTACATCTGTTGGATTTGTTTAGAAATTGCATCGACTTTATGATGAGTAGCATGATTTTGTTGACTGATCCATCCAGTCTAGAATGAATTCTTCTCAGAATTTTGTTCTGTGCTATTGCGTTTGATATTTGCGAGTTGAGAACTTCATTAGATAGATTTGACATAAGTGTTCCTTGTGAAGTGATTCCTGTGGCTCAGATATAAGGGTTAGAGATAACCCACGTTGATTCATCAGTATCCCTGGTTAATGTAGAAAAATCTTCCTCGAATGGTTTTGCCATCATATAGGGTATAACAGTAGGAGTCATAACAGGAACTTTTGGCTTAGATCTGTATGTAAATCTGCATGTAGACGATTTCAACATCTCTCTAAGAGACTTGAGTCTGGATCTTTCTATTAATAGACCTTTAGAATCGTCTAGATCTGGATCATCTCTAGGGGATGATACTCATAAGAAGGCATACAACGCAGTTTTGGCTTTTTCTTCTTCCTTCTCCTTCTTGTATAGTGATCATCATCATCATCACTATCTGACTCAGGGTTGACACAGATCTCACAGTTTGGTTCACACATAAATGTGTCACATCCCATACAAAATGTCCACAATAATGATTGACATAAACTAAATCTCCATTAGATTTAAAGTAATGAACAATAGGACTAGATTTACCTTCCGTATGTGAGAATACGGGCTGGGATCATAAGGATTACCCCAGATGTTGAAGGTCCAGATGGATCTTCATTGGGTCGTGCATAGATGGACTTAATAGTTCTATCTCTCAAAGTCTTCAGACTCGGAGGAGTTGTCATATGACAAGAGTGTCGGTGAGGCACGTGAAACACTTATTGGTAGTTGTTGATCCATTCAGTAGGCATCAACTTTTCAATCTCATGTCCTGGTAGTTGCTTCAGGATCTGAATGATAGTAGTCTGATCATTGAAACAATCAGCGAACATGTAAAGAGCATCCGAAGTGGAATTTGGAAAATTAAGGTCCAATGCATGATTCTGTAGACGATAGATCATCTGGTGATGTAGAGTAGCCATGATAGATGTAGAATCTTGATCTGCTCCAGTGATATGAATCTGAACTTGCAGACATTCAAATGAAGTAGGATCAACGTTGTAATCAGATGCTATGGTTAAAATGACACTTGAAGAATCCTCTATTTCCTCTTATTCTCAAGAGAATGATTCTCTATACATGCAACACTAGACTTGTATGAAAGTAGATCGTACACGAGTTCAAGGACTTTATGTTCAGATCCAACTCTTTTAACAGGATAAATATGATAAACTCATCAAAGCTATCGAGTTTATGGATACTAGATTCAGTCGTACGATCATGAAGCCCAATATCTTAACACATGGACTTCTCATGAATAATATTTTACTGCTGCTGATGGTAATTCTTTTAAGATTGGGTTAATAACAAGAAGAAAAATCGAAATTTGATTCTTTCCTTAATGTACAGTTTGGACTTTCCCAAGGTATCATTTCTAATACATCTGTGGGACAGGCGCGGACATATTGAGTACATCCTATACATGTACCATAAATCTTTATTGAATGTGACATTGGATTTATAGTTTTGTTTGAACATCATAATTTTTCGATCTAGTCAATTTTTAAATGAATCATATATTTGCTTAGAGGATAAACATATATTTCAATACCAGATGAATCAATGATTTATCATACAGAAAAGTCAACATTGCTATTACAAGAATTGCAAACCATTACGGGAACCCTAATATTCTTGCAGAATTTGTAGCTGGACAATTAAAGAATATAGTTTCATTTCGCAAAGTAATAAAAAAGGCTATTAAATTAACTGAACAGGCAAATACAAAAGGAATTCAAGTATAAATTGCATGGAAGTAATCTACCTGGCCCAAACATTCTGATTGGTATGGATACATACAGTAAAGTCTCAACTTTACAAATCCTACCCATAGGCCTCAGGTATCAATCATTATTCAGTCTACACACTGAGATAAAAAATGTATTTGAATTTACCCAGGTTTGTACACAATATACTGCACATCAAAATAAAATGTTGGAATACTATCCTGAATCTCATGCACAGTTTTCTCACCCATACCCCTTATGATATCAGAGCCAGAAGTTTTGCTCTTGCCTGAGGTATATTTCCATATACCAACGTGTCAGTTTTCCAAGCCCCCTCACAGACTTGGAGGTCTTGGATTTTGCATGACTAGCTAATGACTGGGTCACTACTTGGAATTGTCCACAAAAAATTCATTGGTGACTTCTAGCTCATTGACAAACAAATATGTCAGGAATACTTTGCAATGAAACGTTGTACTCTTGATAAACATGATATCCAGAAGCGTTACCAACGAATGACAGAAAGATACTATCTTTTGAATGGATGAAATAATGTTAATCTTTCATATACTTTTATATCATCCCTTCCAAATCAATTGCAACCAAAACTACAAAAGACTATAATTTCTCTACAATGCGATATGTCAACAATATCTCTTGGAAAAATCTCTTTGCTTGCTTTAACCTTTCTTGATAAATTATGTGATCAACAGATCTTGTTCAAGAATATAACTGAAGGTGGTTCATTTCTCAAACAGACTTGCAAGAAGCCTTATCTCCAGATTAAGTGCAAAGATACAAAGACTTGTAAGTGTCATAGCAAAAAAAAAAAGCTCATCTTCATCAAGTCTAACTTTGGAGAAAATTTCACAAAAAGACAAAAGGCTACAAGCCTTTGAAGAAAACCTATGAAAGAAAGATCGATAGTACAAAAAAAAGATTTGTTCTATTCTTGAAGAAGTCTTCACATCTACAAAAGCCTACTTGATGTTTCCTCTGTAAACAACATAGACACTTTGCACGTACATGTCCTCATGCCACAAGTTGCAAAAAAGATGTTGAAATACATTGTTAACAATCTCCAAAGGTTTACAGCTTTAAATGATAAAGGAGACATAACAGTGATGTACATGTTTGACAAAGGCAATAATTAAAGCTCTTGAATTTTCTTAAGACGATAAACAACATGGCTATTATACCATTTTTGGTTCCCTTAAAAAATCTTAATAAAGAGTTGGCGACACGTGTAGACATGAAGGGTAATCGTAGAAACGAATTGGAATACATAGCAGCATAAAGCTACATGTTATTCAACTCAGCTTAGATGTACATGCACATTTATGGTTCAGAAGAACGTATAGTGTGTTGAATCGTCCCTGTAAACTCATCCTGGACTCCAACATGACCCCCGTCTTGCTAAATTTTTGCACAATCTTGTAAAATTTACCGAACCTCTCCTCACAAACCTTAGATAAATTCATACACTGGCCTTCTGGCTTGATGAGAACGGTTCTAGTACAATCCTCGCATCTGATCCTTTCTAATTAATATGAAAGTTAGACAGTGCGTGCTCAATTGAAAAGGCTAAGTCAAACTTGGTGTCATAAATATTTTTGGCTAGTGTTAAACCAAATGGCAGACATCTGTCCGTACAGTGCCAACGCAAATCCTTGTCCACTTTATTGTAACCCTGGTTAACCTACCTGGAAAAGTCTTAGGAGGACTAGTTTATGTTTCAAATGATGTGAGTCGGTGTCTCGTCAACGCAAATCCTTATCCATTTTATTGTAACCCTCGTTAACCAACCCGGGAAAGTCTTAGGAGGATTAGTTCGTGTATGAAATGATGTGACTCGGTGTTCTTCGGGTAAATATATAACGGAAATTACGTTACCTTCCAGATAAAGAACAGTGGCTTGTATTACTCATTCGACGAAAGAAGGCAGAAGCACCTCCTCACAACTGAAGGAAAGAGAGACTAGCTAACAGACAATACATTTGTTTCCACCAACAGAATCTACAGAGGATCTGCCGACATATTAAAACGTTACTGAAATTATTTAAGGTTTCAAGGTTGTCCGCAATATTTAAGTAGGAACTTAGGCTTCTAGTCAAGATCTCCATTATTATTTACCCATAAATCTCTCCTTCATTATCTGCGCCTACCATTGTTGACTCTACTTGACCGTTGCACGCCTTCTAAGGTGAAAGGTCTTTCAAACAACATCCCTAATTTGATTTAATTGAGTGATTATTACTAAAATATAAAATAGAATAATTTGTATTAAAATAGAATAAAAGAAAAAATAAAAAAATTAATTTCGTATCTCATTCCGTTTTAAATAATGAAAATAAGCTATCTTTAATTTAAAATTTTTAGTATAAAATATAAAATAATAAATCACATTTTCCGACAAAATATAGCCCTAAATTCTTCTCAAAGATAAATATTCAAGGACACAAAAATAACTTAGGGTTTCATATTCTCATAAAAGATTAGGAGGGTGGATCTCTTAGGGTTTCATGCTCTCAGAAAGGATTAGGAGGATGGATCTCGCCGCAAGCATTGAGGATTAGTTTCCCTTGCTATGGAGTACAGACTACAATTTCACTTTCAAGTTTCAATAATTCTTACGGCTTTCCCTTTTCAGGAACAATTGTTTGAAACCACCAGGTATTTAGCCAAAAATATGAACTCTCTGCTATTGCGTCTTTGTCCTTCCAAGCTAGTCTGCTGTGTGTGTGTGTGTGAGGGAGGGAGGGAGGACTTTCAATTTGATTACCTGGCGAGAAGCCCTAGTACTTAAAGGTGTAGATTCACATACCTGAAGTCAGGTACCTGGCATCTTATTCAAGGGACTATACACCCTTCTACAAGATCCCTCAACAACCCTGAGAGAGGCGCCTTTAGAATGACATCCATAGCTCTAAAGAACCATTTAACATCATGATTTTCTGCAAAATTATAAATAGCAGGAACACAACATGAACGAACTGAGCACAGTTCTACCCCTAGTACGTACCTCGCGCCTTTAGAATGACATCCATCGCTCTACAGAACCATTTAACATGATGAGTTTTGTGCAAAATTATAAATAGCAGGAACACAACATGAACGAACTGAGCACAGTTCTACGTACATACCCTAGAAAAGCCATATCTATCTTCTTCTTCTTCTTCTCTTGTTTGGTCGTCAAACCTGTTAATCTCGCAATCACGATACTAAAAACCAGGTCTTGAATAGCTTAAAGAGGGAACTATAGAAAAGGAGGTTCTTTACCCAGTAAAATATATTTAAAAGCCAAAATGGCATTCACCTGCACCTGTACCTGCACCTATTTGCTTCTTTCCAACTTAACTTGTTTACGTTTGCTCTGAAGCTTTGGATCTAAGAAAATGATTAAGGTGCAGGTGCAAATGCAGATAAAGGCAACATATTGGCAAGCTTGAGAAGAATCTCTTGTAGAAGGGACGGATTTATAGAGCGAGAGCTCATGATCAAGAAGAAAGGAGAAGCTAAATATGAGAAAGGGAGTGGGTGTTACTGAAAATAATCGAAGTGTTCAGTGACGGGATTGTCGCGAGGGTGAGGGGAAATGGGGAATAAGGATTTGAAAAGCACGATGATCTACTAAAATGATGTTCAATTTCGTCTGAAAAAAGTAAAGGAAACTTAGCGATTTATTCTGTTCTTTAGGCTTTTAAACAGCACCAGTACACCACAAACAAACAGGAGACGGAGTCGGTCCCAAGTCCGAGGTGAGACAAAACCCCTCAAGCACGTGAGCATTTGAGGTTCCCGCCAATAACACTCTGACACCTGATGATATGCTATCTGCTGTCCACTTGACTCCAATTGTTAACTTGGTGGCCCCGACGCTACAGTCTTTCGAAATTCGATATTTAATTGCCAGTACCACGATTATTTAATCTATTTTATTATCTTTTTTAATTCGAAAAAGACTTTTTTGTTCCGAATGTTTAATTGTTTCTTTTTTCTTTTAGATTCTCTCCAAGTCTTCGGACGTCATTTAAGCGGACAATACGCAGATGCTACCTGCAAGGGGTCCCCTCCTCTAATTTATCATCGCTTCTGAAAAATGGGACTCTTCTCTTTCGGTAACCCCACAATATGTGAACAGGAGCAGCCATCCTTGAGTAGATATGGTCTCGAATGCTGCTTTTCGTAGATTTCATTTGGGGACCAGCAATTGTCAGCTTTTACCCTGCGTTTGGTTAGTGTTTTCGTGAGTGAGGACGGTAGACAGAGACACAAAAGTTCTGTCCTTCGTGCTGTTTGCTTACTGTCCTCAGTCATTTTTGTTCCGTCCTCATAAGACAAGGACAAAAATTTTTGTTCCTTTCAAAACTGAGGTATAAGACTTCTTGTTCTATGGACAAGAACTGAAAATGTCAAAAATAACCTTCTGAATTACATACAAAACCTAACACGTCATTTGCAACAACAACCTTACAGACAAAGACAATTTTCTCTGTTCTGTCCACCGCAATCAAACATCTCACTGTCTTCAATTCTTGTTCTGTTCTGTCTCGTCTCGTCTCTACATGTTGAAGACGCTAATCAATCAGACAGTTAGTTTTGGTAATGACAACCCTGATACGGAATCACAAAGAAAAGATCATTAAATACGTATACTCGCCGATCAAATAATTAAATAAGACACCAAACTCGAAGAAGAGGACGAGATGACCAGTGCAAGAACTTGGGAAGCGTGAAGTACAAAATCTAATATCCTATAATGTTCCCAAAATCCCATAACCAAGTTGTTTAGTGGGCTTAGAAGGCCCAAGCTACTGGACCATTCAATGTTGTAGAAGGCTCTAAACCTGTACCCCGATTTCAGCAAGACCTCCATTTGACATATGACCCCAAAATTTGTAGCTGCTTGAGTATGGTGATTCTAGTATATTGATCTCTTCTCTTGTTTCCTTTTCAGGTAAAAGAAAGTTCCTTTTACAGTGCTTTTCGTTAACCAAAACGACAAAGAACTCAACGGTAGGGAATTGCTGTTTGTAATTTCTTGGGTAAGAGATCGGAATAAAAGCAGGCCGAAAGACGACAAAGTAAGAAAAAGCTCACTATCCTTGAGCCACTAATAACCGGTTTAGTGGTCCCTCAATATTAAATAATTAATATTATTTAAAATAGTAGTATATATTAATAAATTATTTAAATTGTACATACGTAATATTAATTGTTAGTTCTTAATGACACCCAAGATAGGTATCAATTAGGTGTTTATAAAATTAAGAACTTTGTTATAATTAAATTACTTAATTAACAATATTCAGTGTGAATATATACGAGAAAAATGGTTAATATGAATTAATTAAACAATTGAATAATAATTTAAAGAGGATAAGAAATAGAAAATGTCAACTGATTTTTAGCAATTTGGCAAACGACTCTTGCCTATATCCACGCCCAACACTCTTCTTAGAATTTCACTATAATTTTTTTAAGACGAAAAATAATATCTGTATAATCTTTTTCGATAAAATAAATTATTTACAATATTTTTCCAAGGTAACTATAAATCAATCTCACTTGAATCACCCCCAAATATAATAATATAATATCCCAACAAAATTTTACAACTCAAAGTATCTCACTTTATCACTTGATAATTTCAAAGAAGCTCCCTTTTACAAATATAAGACAATGATAATCAGATGATAGAAAAAACATACACAAATGTGTGTAAAATATACCCAAAAACTTCTTGATCTTTAAATTAATGAGAAAACACCTATTTATCATGTTTTAGGACTTTTCCTAGCCATTAAAGCCAATAATTGATCATTACAATAATCACATGACACTTGATCCACAAGATTTTGTCAAAACCACTCAACTAAAACAGATGTGCATTGCTATTGTTAATGGAGCAACATACCCAGTTACAGGGGCTGGAAAAGTGGCACTTTCATCCTCTCTTTCATTACTAAATACTTTATTAGTTCCATCTCTTTCAAATAAATTATTATATGTCGGCTAAGTTACAGAGGAATTAAATTGTTGTGCATATATGTATCCAAAATTTTGTTTGTTCCAGGGTATTTTCACCAAGGAGATTATTGGTCGTGGTACTAAAAGGGAGGGTTGTACTACATGGATAATTTCAGTTTTGGTCGGGCAAATATTGTGCGTCAAACTAGTGATAAAGAATCACAGATTTGGTTATGGCATCGTCGACTAGGGCACCCATCATTTTCTTACTTGAAACATTTGTTTCCAAGTTTGTTTTCCAACCTACATGAGTCTGATTTTAGGTACGAAACTTGCATTCTAGCCAAGAATTGTTGTGTATCTTATCCAATAAGATTGAAAAAATGTGGGACTCCATTTACATTAATTCTCTCAGATGTTTGAGGTCCAATTCTGATATTAATTTCTTCAAGTGTTAGATGGTTTGTGACTTTTGTGGATGATTGCACATGAAAGACTGGGCTTTATTTGATGAAAAATAAGAGTGAGATGTTGGAATATTTCATTATTTTCATAATATGCTCAAGACTCAATTCTTTGCTAAAATCTAGATTCTTCGATCCGACAACGACAGGGAATATGAAAATAATGAGTTTTGAGAATATTTTCAAGCACAAGGTCTTTATCATGAAACAACTTGTTCTCAAGCATCACAACAAAATGGTGTTACAGAGTGAGATATTCTTGAAACAACATGAGCATTGTTAATAGTAGCACATGCACCTCGACGATATTGGATAGATGCAGTTGTTACCACAGTCTACTTGTTGAATCGAATACCATCTCGAATCTTAAATTTTGAAACTCTACTACAAACTCTTGCTCATCATGCTCCATTACCCTCCTTTTTAATGCTTCCTCCACAAATATTTGGATGTGTTGCTTATGTTCACCTTCATAAGAACCAGTGAACTTGATCCATATGTTATTCGTTGTGTTTTCCTGGGATATGAAATACATAAAAAGGGTTATCCGTGCTATGATCCTACTACTAGACGTCTTTATATCACAATGGATGATACCTTTTTTGAATCTGAAAATTTCTTTACAAAACCCAATTCTCATTCTTGTATTCAGGGGGAGTTGCTAAATGAAGAGCAAATGGTGGATGGTTGGGAACGTTGTCCAAGCTTTGAAAATCACAGTGGTGCTATGACTGAACTACTTCCAACAAGTCATATGGAATCAATGATGATAATGATGCCACCAAGAGATGAAAGTGATGGTGCTGATACTCAGAATGAGCAAGAGCAGTACCCTATATAAAAACAACCCCCTCTCGTGCCAAACGACAACCACTCTCCTGAGAGCACTCTTGAGGTACAAAATCTAAATTATTCTCCCAATAATACTATAGATGATTATGTTAGCTACAGGTTAACTTTCAGGCACAACCATGGTAAACCACCAAATTGGTATTCACCTGATCGTAGAGAAAAGAAATCAAAGTATCCAATTACCTATCATGTTTGACCCAAAAACTATCACCACCCCTCAAAGCATTTGTGCACAAGTTATCATTTGAGTATGTTCCAAGTACAGTACATAAGGCCTTAAATGACCCTAAATGGACCCAAGAAATAATTGAAGAAATGACAGCATTGAAGAAGAATGATACGTGGAAGCTCATGCCACTACCCAAAGGAAAGAAAACAGGGGGGTGTATATGGGTGTTCTCCATTAAATACTAGGCAAATGGGTCAGTAGAAAGATACAAGACAAGATTGGTGGCGAAAGGATACACCTAGACATATGGTGTAACCTATCAAGAGACCTTTTCACCAGTTGCAAAGTTGAACATTGTTAGAGTGTTGTTGTCTCTAGCTGCAAATTTAGACTGGCCACTACATCAATTCAATGTCAAAAATATCTTTCTTCATAGTAATATTGTTGAACAAGTTTATATGGATATTCCGCCTGGGTTCACTACCTCACCACAAACTGGAGTTGTATGTAAGCTACAGAAGGCACTATATAAACTAAAACAATCCCCCATAGCATGGTTTGGATGATTTAGTCTGGCTATGAAGAAACAAGGTTTTAAGTAGAGTAATTCAGATCATACTATGTTCTTGAAGCATCGAAATAGAATGGTAATGACTTTAATAATATATGTTGATGATATGATAATTACAGGGAATGATGAGGAAGAAATCCCTAGCTTGCAGATGCATTTGACAACTGAATTTGAAATGAAGAATCTTGGGGGATTAAAATATTTTTTGGGTATCGAAGTAGCTCGATCAAGTCAAGGAATATTTCTCTCATAAAGAAAATGCGTTCTTGATTTGTTGGCTGAAACAAGAATGCTTGAATGTAAGCTTGCAGACACACCAATGGTTCATAATCATGGATTAGGAGCCGACCCAAACGAAATACCCACAAATAGAGAAAGGTACCAATGAATTATGGGAAAATTGATTTATTTGTCTCATACCAGACCAGTTATTGCCTATGTTGTGAGTTTGGTGAGTCAGTTTATGCATAATCCTAGTGAGGATCATATGAATGCGATGCTACAGATTTTAAGATATTTGAAGTCTTTCGTATAAAAAGGGCTTATATTCAAAAAACATAATCATTTAAATATTAGTGGCTACATAGATGCTGACTGAGCTAAAAGTATTACAAATAGGAAGTCTACATTTCACCTTTGTCTATGGAAATTTAGTCACATAGAGAAGCAAGAACCAAAAGGTAGTTGCTTTGTCTAGTGCAAAAGCTAAGTTTAGAGGCATCGCTAAATGACTTTGCGAACTTCTTTGGCTAAAGAGGTTACTTTCAGAAATCGGCTATTCATCAAGTTCAACGATGAATTTATTTTGTGATAATAAAGCAGCTATAGAGATTGCGCAGAACCCAATTCAGCACGACCAAACAAAACATGTTGAAGTAGACCGACATTTCATCAAGGAAAAGCTTGAAGCTAAGATAATTTAATTTCCTTTTGCCAAATCAGAAGACCAATTCACAAACACCTTTACAAAGGTTGATTCAAGTAAGGGTTTTTATAACTCACTAGACAAGGTAGAAATTGGAGACATCTATGTACCAACTTGAGGGGGGTTGTTGGTGTGAGCTATTAATAGAAGATTTTGTGGAGAGATTATTGAATATTTTCTTATATGGAATATCAGGTTCATAGCCTAAATTTGTGTATATTAGTCAATAGCTTTCTATAATAGATTTCTTGTATATGCTATATAAGCATTCTCTTGTATCTTGAAAAAATATATACAAAAAATAAAAAACATTTTTGTGACATTTCAAAAATGTTCCCTAAAGACTTTTTGAAAGATCAAAATGCTTTTGTATTAAAACTAAAAACTTCAATGTCTTTTAATGAATGTAAAGGCTCATGTTGTTAATTGAAATGAAATGTTTATACATAATGAGCTTTTTAAAACTTCAAAGTGATTAGATGAGATCACAATTGACATTATAAACTAAAGAATGACCTTGCTAAGTCTTGATCATCTTTTGTTCTTGATTTGATCTTCGTTTCGATAGTTACAAACATCAACTTCTCTTTATCAACTTTGCAATTTATTGTGTTCTTATATAAATTTTCATCTAAATAATAAATTCATTAGTAATAACTGTATTTTGTTATCATTAAGACATTGATTGGAACCTATCTTAGTACAACATTAACCATACAAATTACTAAGATAATGATTTCTTATTTTTTGTTATTAGAGATTCACCTTCTTCTCATCTTTATTGATTTAAATATTATCACTTTGTTGTAATTCCATTGGTTTAAATCTCATCATTTTGTAATTCCATTTATTTAAATCTTATCACTTGCTTATAATTCCTTCAGATATGATAAGTTCAAATCCCAACATTTAGCACTGGTTTACATAAATAAATAGCGTTTGTACACCCATGTAAAACACACTCTGAAAAATAGAAATCACCTCAATTACACTATATATTTATTCCTTTCATGGTATTGAAGCCCACATGAGTATATTCTTCACATTTTTTTCTTAAGTTCTTTTACCCCTCTGGACTCTGCCATCTATACCAGTCTATCTACACAAGCATGACAATAAATATCAAACTCGATCATAAAATGAATCCAACAAACATTAGATTACCAATCACAAACATTACCAATTTCTTCACCATAACTCTAGAATCACCTGTTGCTTTAATATTACCTCTCTAGTCACCATTACTAGAACCTCAATCGTTGTCACCTCCCTCTCACCCAATGGTTACTCAAACTTGTAATTGCACTCACAAACTCAAAACTTTTCCTAATCATATTACTTACAACACCACCACTCATTCATCTCCTATACTTAATCCCACTTCATTTACTCAAGTAAACAAATTTTCTCACTAGCATCAAACAAAGCTTAATGAGTTCAAGGCTCTCCATCACAACAACACTTGGTTTCTTATTCCTCCTCCTTTATGTGTAAATATATTTAATTGGAAATGGATTTTTCAAGCCAAACCTAACCCTCATGGTATTCTTGATTACTAAAAAGCTTGACATGTTGCCAAAGATTATCATCAATCCCCCGATCTTGATTACACTAGCACTTTTAGTCTAGTCATCAAACCAACTATAATTCACATTATTGTTACTCTTGCTTTAGCTAAAAATTGGTCGATTCATCGGCTTGATGTCAGTAATGGATTTTTACAGAGAAATCCTCAAAAACCTATTTTCACGCATCAACTTCTTGGTTTTGTTGATGCTCATCATTCAATATATTTGTTGTCTTCACAAGACTCTTTATAGTCTCAAACATTGCCCCTAAGGCCTTAAGTGAAAAACTCACAGACCTTGGATTTATTTCATCCAAAGCAAATATTTCTCTTTTATTCACTCCAACTCTACTCATATCACTTTATTCTTATTTAGATGGATGATATCTTGATAATAATTCTTCGTAAAACTTTTTTCTAGACTTTCTTTCTTGATCCCCATACTACCTGTGCCATTAAAGACCTTAACCCTCTTTACCACTCGCTTGAAATTAAAACCACATTTACATCTATTGGTCTTCTTCTCACTCAGTCCAAATACACTCGTGATCTTCTCTGTTGAGCTCTCTTGCTTCTTCAAAACCTATCTCTACTCCCACTATTCCATCCTTACCTATCCTACTGAATACCGTAGTTATATTAGATCCCTTTAATATCTCTGTCTCACCAGACCAGATATATAATTTATTGTTAACAAAGTTTCTCAATTTTTGAGCTGCCCTATTGATGTCCACTAGCCAACTATTTAATGCATTTTATGGTACCTTTGCTCCAACCCATGCCTTTATTTAACCAAACCTAAATCATTTAACCATACATGCTTATTCGAATGTTGATTGTGCCAATTATCTTGACGATCGTTGATCTACATCTGGTTATTACATTTTTTAAGTCCTTTAATTTCTTAAAGTTCCAAGAAGTATTGACAATTCCAGTAATGAAGTTGAATACATGAGTGTTGCGTAACTATGCTGGATCAATGGTCTTCTCAGTAAAATTGGTATATTCAGACATCAAGTCAGTCTTGTATTTGTGATAATCTAGGAGAGTCTCTCATACTGGTATCAAAAATATTGAAATTGATATTCATTTTGTTCAAGATTTGGTTGCCAATAAGTCTTTATAATTCTTCACATATCGACTTCTCAACCACTTACTGATATACTGACAAAGCCTTTAAGATCTCTACATTTTCATTCAGTTACATAACAAGCTCACTATTGCTCCAAACATGAGCTTGCAGAGAGTTGTTAGGAGATATTCACCTTAATAATCTCTTCTGATCTTTATTGATCTATATTTTATCACTTTGTTGTAATTATATTGATTTAAACTAATTAATTATTTATAAGCCCCTTGGATATGATAAGCTCAATTCCCTACATTTAACACTGGTTTAAGTGTATAACTAGGTTGTAGACTTTCACATAAAACACATTAAAAAGAATTAGCTCAGTGTAAAATAATTATTCCTAATTGATAAAAATTTAAAAAGGTAAAATTGAGTAAAAACTTGAAAATATGTTTATAATATAAAAATATGAATTTATTAACTGGTATCTAAAATCTAATTTAATCCTTCTAAGTACATTTAAAAATGAAAAAGAAAACTTATTTGTATTGGCCTGATTTTAAATTAAAGCTCAAATGGGCCGAATACAAAAGATTGAACAATTTATAATTAAGCCTTCTTTTTGAATTATTATGAAATGCAAAAATATTAATAATAATAAATTAATTTTAATTATTGATTTCTCATATCTAAAATTTGTGTACAAGTATCTCAATAAGTAAAAATCTAAGTACTTTAGGGTCATATAAATACGTTTAAAGGTAATTAAAAAAAAACAAATACTCGCCCAAAATCGGATGTAGGATTTGTCCAAGAATTGATGATGTGATCAATCGGTGAGTGGCGATGAGCCACTCCAACCACTAGATAGATAGTAATATACTTCTAGAAGAGGAATGTCACTTTTGGAGTGACATAATCGGAGGAAGGAACCTTTTATGGGTTACTTTGAATGTCGAGGATCATTAACGTATAAGGCACAACATCTCCACCCCCATTTTTGCCTTAACGTAATACAATTTTAGTGGGGTTGGAGACAATACACTAAGTTTTGATTAGGGATGACAACGAGCTGCATAAAGGTTTAGATTCAAGAGTTTAGTTTATGGGTTAGGTCTAGGTTAATTCAAGCTTTAATTATTATAGATAAAATGACATTTTTTATTTTGAAGAGTTGAGCTTCGAATAGGCTTAAGCCTGGACCTAATTAAGAAAACGTTGTTTTATAATTTTAATTTTTAAAAAATTATTTTAAAAGTTTGACAGAATTAACTCATGAGTCAATCATTGTTATCTATAATTTTGATAATCTATTTGATCATAATTAGATGTAATAATTAATTAGGTTAATTTTGAGTTATTTATAATACATTTTAACTTGATTTCTTAATTATGTAATCTAAAATGTATTGGATCAAGTTTAAATCGAAATCCATATAATATTATTTAAATATAATTGATGGGAAGGATCATATTTAATACAATTAATTACAATAACTATCATGTTTTTAAATTGATTTAAATTAAATTTAAATTGAACAAATGAATTTAAATTATCAATTATATTTGTAATTACAATATTACAGTTAAAATTATAATTATATTTCGTTAGACAAGAAATATATACTTAACAATAGGAAGAAGACCAACTTAATCTATCTCTTTGCATATTAGTCTATTTGTTGCAGAATTGTCTTCAACCAAACCGCCAAATTAACTATGTTCATTAGTGGTAATAACAGAAGAAGAAGCCATGTCCAAAAGGATGAGGAGGAGATTGAAAATTTTGGATTGATTCCCAGGAGTAATCTAACAGTTGAAACGACAAAAATTGAACAGAGAAATGGAGATGAGTAAGAACTAAATTCTGGGACTTGGATTAAGCAGAAGTAATTGCACCATCTTTATCTTTCAATGACTCTCTCATTGGTGCAACAGGCCAAAAGGAAGAGAAATTAGCATACAAAACACCATGGAATTCTGGTTGTCTTGTCTGTACAGTGACCCAAATGGAATAATTAATAGGTAGGCATGGGACCATTGAAAGAGAGAGTTTGTCTTACCAGAAAAAACGGACCAAAGGGTAAGTTGAAAAGAGCCTTTCACCGGCCACTTAAATACCAGAAAAACGAAACGCACACATACATTGTGACTCCTGCCTTCTTCTCCAAATCACAACCATAAAAAAATAAGGAGGCAGTGACTCTTCTTCTTCACTTGGATACATGGGACCCCTCTTTAAAACCTTCCATTTAAAACACTCTCTGCTTCTGCCATCTCTTTATAAAGACACAAGCTTTTTGTTTGAGCGAGATATACGGAGAGATGGAGTTAATTGTGGGGTTGGAGTTAGAACAAAAGATCAGAAATGGCTCATGAGGACTAGCACTTCACATCTTTCTCAACCACCCATTTGGGTCAGTTCCTTCTGGGCAATCTTTAATGACTTCACTACCCTTGTCAAGAAAGAGACACAATGGTCATTTGGGTGCATTCTTAATGTAGGTGAAGACTACTAAGATGTAACCTTCTCTTTCTTTTCTCTCTCTTTCTTTTACAGCAAGAGCATTCACAGGAAAAGGCAGACAGGATGGAGCCAGGCATTTGTAGCAATAGCCCTGCACTTAATTTTAGCTTTTTTTCATGTAGTAGTACCTCTTTTTTGACTATATTTTGCAATTGAGTTTAATTCTTGAGATTATTGGAAGAGAGACAAAGGGGTTCATCGATCAATATGAATAACTATCAAACAGCTCTTGAATTTGATTTATTCACTGTAGATCCTGATTCTTAAATCTTTTCCATATGTACATGAAATGGATTATCATGCCCTTTGCGTGCTAGTGATGATTCAAGTTCTTCCCACTTTGTGCTATGGCTCTTTATCTTTCAGTGATTGCTATGCACTTCAAGTCATCTTCTTTTTGAATATCACCTGTGGTATTCATTAGACTGCACTAGTTTCCAAGAGTGAATCTCTGGTTGTTCCTTTGAGGCCTCAGGTTGCGGTTTAATTGGAACAAACAAAAGTTGTTTCTAGCTAGCTGCAGAGAAGTGTTGTTTTGCAGTTCTTTATTTTCAGCTAGCATCTCTGGCCTGATCTCAGCTGGCGTGCTTTTTGACTTAGTATTTACATTTCGATAGCACCAAAGCATCTGCATGAACTTCCCAAGATTGTTCTCACTGTTAACTTGTATACATAAACTTTCTGTAGCTTAACCGTTTGACAGAAGATGTTTGTCGACAATTTCATAAACTTTCTGTAACTTAAACCTTTATTTGACAGAAGAAGTTTGTTGACAAGTTCATAAACTTTCTGTAACTTAACCTGTATTTGACAGAAGATGTTTGTTGACAAGTTCATAAACTTTCTGTAACTTAAACCTGAATTTGACAGATGTTTGTTTCCCTGACGAACTTGCAAGAAAGTATCGTACTCAATAATATTACTTCCATTTTGTATCAGCAACAATGAATTAAGCTTAAGCCACTCCGTTTCTTATGGGAAATTATAGTTGCATACACAGTCATTTCCTGGCATTTTATATCGATAAAACTTGTAACCACTTCTCTTTTATTGAACCAGTCAAACGATACATGTTTGTCGTGATTCCTTACAGCGCATATAGTAATAATGAATACAAACATGCTGCCTGTATCTGGGACAAACAGTACGTGTTTCATGCTCTACTTAGACTGGACCTTGTCTGCTGATACGTTCGCATGTTATAGTGAAAGATGTATTATGTGTACAATGTTTCATGCTCTACTTGATCCTTGGGACCGATGATAGTTTGAGTTATTCGTTGGCATCACGTTTTGACCTTTTTATATGTTGTGATTTTTCACACCTCTCGACCTCGCGAGCTAACTCCCACACTCGTCTTAGTACTCCCACACTCGTCTTAGTAATCCGTTACGTAACAATCACACAATCACAAAGAATCAGGGAAGGACAAGAGAGAAAGAGAGAGAAATTCAGTTCATTCCATAATGATGTCTTTTACATTTCGTTACAACCGCTATATATTCTGCTGAGCTAAGAAAGTTCTAGATAGTGTCACGTGCTTCCTTTAATTCCACGCTGCGTTTCATTTATTCGGGCTCCTTGTTTACGACGATGTCTCCATCTTCTTCCTCACGAGCTCATGCAACTTCATTTAACGTAACATCCCCTCCTTCTTCAAAAATCACCTTGTCGAGTAAATTTATGTCTGGGAACCTCTTCTGTAATTCATAAAACATTTCCCACGTTGCTTCCTCCTTGGTTTCCCCTTGCCATTGGACCAACACCTGCGTCACTGCTCGGTTGTTCCGCTTCACCATTCTTCTTCCCCATATCGCCTCCGGGATTTTCACCTTTTCCTTCATCACTGCTGGAGCTGAATAGAAGTGGGAGTACCTTCCGATACATACGCCTTTAATTGCAACACATGGAACGTAGGGTGAATGGTCATCCCTTCTGGTAATCCCAGTGTATACGCCACCTTGTTTACCTTGACAATAATCGGGAAAGGTCCATAGTACAAAGGAGCTAGCTTCTGGTTGGTTCTTCTCTGTAATGAATGTTGACGATATGGTTGAAGCTTCACATACAACCACTGGCCTTCCTCAAATTCTCTGTCCGAGCGTTTC
>JAOQMP010000210.1:3442552-3452703 GCA_027563575.1 Erythroxylum pedicellare
ACAAATCTGCAAAGCATGTTTTACCTTGAATCCATTTGATCTATGGTTTCTTCGAGGAGATAACCGAAACATAATGAATTCGCCTCAATTTTTGGTGAATATGTGCCTTCAAAGTTCAAATTACCTGCTTAAAATTCCAAATGAAATCAATTCCACGTATTCCTATGAAAGAATCATAAGAATGTCAAACCTAAAGCAACTTCAAAAGATACAGATGCACACAGATCACGAGAAATTAGTAAACCTCTTGAAAAGAATATTTATTACAGAATCAAGACTTGGAACATAACTGCCTATTCAATCCTAAGAAAGCAAAACTGACCATCAATAAATGCTTTGGTAAAACAGCAAACTGTTATGAATTAACTGTAAGAAATCTACTACAAAAAAGATAATTACTTGTCGTGAGGTATTTGTAAGCACGTAGAAGAAGAAGAGGAAAATCCCAAAAATTGAAAAGACAAAATGTTGAAGAAAAGACCGAATAGACAGATAACATTCAACAGGAAGAAACAATAAACAATATTAGAGTGTCCATCTTGCCAAACAACACAGAATGCAGAACTATGGAATCAAAATCCCATATGATCCGTACTATGTACAAGAGATCTAACAACAACCCAGATTTAGAAATACGAGAATGGCAAAAGGGAAACAGAGGAAAAAGCAAGAAAAGGCAACAGACTTACCAAGATAAGCGACAATAAAACGCCAAAAGTTTAACTCCTTTCAAGCATTGCCAAAAACGACGAACAGGAGCGATAACTGATGGCAAGAACTGACTGAATCACTGAATTGTTTAAATATCACATAAACATCAATTTCGTAACAAGTGCTCGTGCTTCTTGATTCCTTTATAAGTGTTTCTATTCTCTCAGATTGGATCTTAAATGGAACAGAACTTCCTCAGAACCTAAGCTATCACTTTTAATACAAGAGAAGACGATGAACTGAGGAGCATACAACACTAGGTGATATCAATTTGAAAGAAACGACACCGTTTATTGTTATCTTTATTCTTTCAAGATCATTAACTAAAAAGTAACCATCAGCTCGACTTGGGCAACTGACCTTTTTAAGGACATAAGCTCGCCACGTGGACTATGATGGGCCCACTGATCGGTGACTCTAGAACCTTTTTTTTTTTTTAAATATTTGTATTATTAAGCAGAGTCCTAATTTCCTAAGCAAAGTGAAGCGTTCACTCTGTGATATCATAAGATATGGCTTCGAAGCTTGTAGCTTCCGCTCTTCGCCGAACCCTAACAAAGACCACAGCTACTTATGGCGTGCGCCGCCTCTCCACGTCCGCGATGGCTGCCTCGACGGAAACCTACGACGATGCCGTAACCATGAAAGGGGTGAAAATCGCAGCGCGCCCGCTCTACCTAGACATGCAAGCAACGTCTCCGGTGGATCCTAGGGTTTTGGACGCTATGCTTCCCTATTATTTGGCACGATTCGGAAACCCTCACTCCCGGACTCACCTCTTCGGCTGGGAATCGGAGCAGGCGGTGGAGACGGCCCGAGAGCAGGTGGCTGATTTGATCGGAGCCTCGCCGAAGGAGATAGTTTTCACCTCTGGAGCGACGGAGTCGAATAATATATCGGTTAAAGGAGTGATGAAGTTTTATAAAGAGAAGAAACGGCATGTCATCACGACTCAGACGGAGCACAAGTGCGTGTTGGACTCTTGTCGGCATCTTCAGCAGGAGGGTTTTGAGGTAACTTATTTACCGGTTGAATCTGATGGGATTATTGATTTGGAGAAGTTGAGGTCTGCAATTAGGCCTGATACCGGACTTGTGTCGGTTATGGCGGTTAATAACGAGATTGGGGTTATTCAGCCGATGGAGGAAATTGGGAGGATTTGTAAGGAGTTTAATGTGCCGTTTCATACTGATGCAGCACAAGCTTTGGGGAAGATTCCGATTAGCGTGGATAAGTGGAATGTTAGTTTGATGTCGTTGAGTGGGCATAAAATTTATGGTCCTAAAGGGGTTGGGGCTTTGTATATGCGCCGGAGGCCGAGAATTCGAGTAGAGCCTCAGATGAATGGGGGTGGACAAGAGAGAGGGATAAGGAGTGGGACTGTGCCCACTCCTTTGGTTGTTGGGTTTGGAGCCGCATGTCAATTGGCCAAAAATGAGATGGAATATGATGATAAGAGGATCAAGGCTTTGCAGGAGAGGTTGCTGAACGGGATTAGGGCTAAGTTGGATGGAATCGTGGTGAATGGGAGTGTCGAGAAGCGTTATGCAGGGAATTTGAACATTTCGTTTGCATATGTGGAAGGGGAGAGCTTGTTGATGGGATTGAAAGAAGTGGCTGTGTCTAGTGGGAGTGCTTGCACTAGTGCTAGTTTGGAACCCTCGTATGTGTTGAGGGCATTGGGGGTGGATGAGGACATGGCTCATACTTCGATTAGGTTTGGGATTGGGAGGTTTACTACTGAGGCTGAGATTGATAGGGCAATTGAGCTTACTGTGACGCAGGTTGAGAAGCTGAGAGAAATGAGTCCCCTTTATGAGATGGTTAAGGAAGGAATTGATATTAAGCAGATTCAATGGTCACAACACTGATTTCAGCTTTATATGGATGCTTAGGAAAATGGAAAAGAATGAGGCAATCGGGATATGGATTTCATGCCAAGGGCATGGAGCTTAGAATCCGAGATGATGTACAACAAACCAATGGAATTTCATCCAGTTTCTAACTCAAAAGTTTGTATGTATATGCGTCTGAGAGTTGTCATACTTTGTCTATGATATAATTTTGGAACCAGTTGTTATCTTGTGCTTGTCTTGCCATGGAAGCACCATAGTTAGTGAACCACAATAAGGATGACACATCCTAAAGCACAATGTATAACAGTTTAGTTACATACGCTATCTCCCTTGTCAATTTTAGTAATGTTAGTGACTTTCATGTGCTCGGATGTGCTTTGATTGCCTTATCTTTGAATATGAGGGAGTTAATAACTCATAAATCCCGTCTCTGATCGACTTATTTGAAATTTCATTGGTTAATGCAAATGTGTTGGATTACCGTGCAAATTTCATTACATACGGTTTCTTGTCCAAGTTAAACTAAAACTTAGTAAGCTTGTATTATTGTTTGGTACTGCATGTATATTTTTATCTCGTTTAGTTTTGTATCATTTTTAAGGCTGCTATGCTATGTTGATCCTTCCTAGAATACTTCTTATAACTAGCATTTCATACATTGTTTTTGAAGCAGATCTTTGCTTGCTTGTTGCCACGGAGGATAGTTTCCTGATCATCAGTTCTTGACCTAAGAAATACGGAATATACTTACCATTCGAAAGACACGGACATAACAGCTTACGTGTCTTTGGCAATTCCATTTTTATGCCGGTGCTTTTGATCTGCCAAACGAGGCTGCTAATCAAAACTTGTCTTTTCCGAGACAGACAGGTCTTCCTGACCATCCTTTTTATTTTGTTATGACTAATGAGGTGACAAACATTTTGTTAGTCGTCCTCGACTTGTCTCTATCGTCGAGGAGAAAGGGGAAGGGGAAACGATTAGGATAAGTTGTGGGAGAAGTGCATGACCAAGGCATGCCACCTTGCAGGCTTCCAAACAAAAGAAGAAAGTGAGGGATGATAAGGTAAAAACTAAAAAGCATGTTTGAACTACTACTAAAAATGGTTAATTTCTCTATATCTTTATCGATTCATCTAAGTTCGAAGAAATGGCAGAGAACATTGAGGTTGTGATTGTTCTCATCTCTGAAGGATTGTAAGGGACTCGTATGTGGTTCATGTAAGGCTCCGTTGACCAACCTTTCTGATCAATTCCCGTTATGCAATGCCATAGTCAGACATGGTTTTAGTGAGAACTGGACCTCCTTTTCATTGAAGGCTTTTTCCCATTTCCTTGCATAAGACTTAACTGGACTTGCTTGTCAACAGCTTACTGTTGCATCGGTCCAGGATGTAGAATGAGATAACCTGCTTTAACGTTCTTTAGCTCTAGGCTGGCACAGGCACAGCACCATAAATTGTCTAGATTCCCTAAACTCTACACATCATCATTATTACGCTCAGTTTAAAAGTTTCACAATTAAGCGGAGTTTGAAGAGGTATACAACTTTATTCTTATATAAGAGAGAAATTATTTCCGATAGACCCACACACAAATGCAACATTACGTGAAGTGAATCTACAAATACAGGTTTATGAACCATTTGGATCATGGATTTATATTATTTTTCTTTTTCCTGTTAAAATGCCGTACAAACAATCATAACCAGAAGCATTAGACTTGTGCAAATTGGTCTAGTTTATTTGATTCAATGAATTTAAGGATATGAATCTTAAAAATTAGTCTAAAAAATTAGTCTATAGATCAACTTTAAATTTTAAAATTAAAGGGAGAAGTTTAATTTAAACTTAATCTAGATTAGTTAAAATTCACATACATGTTATATAGTTTATGAAATTATGTATCTATTATCTAATTTATTTTACATATAAAATAATATTAACTTCAAAACATATGAACTGAGGAGCTGCGATTAAATTTAAATTTAAAATTCATATTCATATAATGAGTCGAGTTTGAGCTCTAATTTATTTGGCAAACCATCAAAATGTTAGCTCAGAATTTTATCATATCTTTGATGATTTTTAGATAAATCTAATAGGCACCAACATCAATAGAGCGTATAATCTTGACGTAAACCTTTACTTCAACTACCATAATAAAACATGAAAAACTGATAAAAGATTATTAATATGTTGTTCAACTAATCTGATGTTTGTCGAACAACATATTAAAGTTAAATCGGTAATGCAACATCCCACTATCATAGAGTACATATCTAAACTTTCAGGAACATAACCTATGATAATGGTATGTTAAATACAAAACAATTCCAACTTACACATGGCATCAACTAACATCATTTAAAAGTCAGCGAATTTTAGAACCATTAATTGCATTAATTCACAAAATTTACATTATTTTCTTTAGACAAATATTTACATAACCCCATACAAGTTCTAACAAAAACAACAAAATACAAGACACAACACTCCTGAAGCCAATTGACAAACCTCTGAGTCATTACAAAATCTAAAGGGTCTTTTAGTCCTGTCTAAAGAACTAGGTCTCATGTCTTGTACCTGAAAAACTACATTGCAATTTTTATGAGTTTTGCGAACTCAATGAGTTAACCATCATTGATGATTTCACCGGATCACATACACATAACACATGTTTTACAGACACTTATTCAGATCATAAACACATTCCAGATGTTCACACAACATGGTATATCATAAGATCACACAGTTCACATTTCTAAGTATAACAAATAAATCACATCAATTTATCACTCATTCAGCTTTGCAAACCATTCAATAAATTTCAGTCTTATAATGTCATATGCATGAGACTCGCATTCTTTCTTATTGTTGTGACCGAGTGCCTATCACAAACTTATACAAATACTGGTCCATAGGGCTCAGTTAAACAGAATCATGGAGCAAAGCTCTACGTGGAAGCACTTCATACTGGCAAACTCAAGTCACAACGCCTTTATCTGAGCATGTATTTTATGAAATGCAACAAATTTTGAATATCTCATATATCATAATCTAATACAATGCTCAGACAAGATTTCACAGTCATCGGACCTAAGTTCGACATTCAACTTTTGTTAAGAATCAAGCGTCAAATTTATATCAAATCAAAATACTCCCAATACATGTCCAACTATTAAACTCCTCAGACCCCAAGTCCGAAATCCAGAAACAATTCACAAACAGTTCAATAACATTGGAAGTTTAACAAATCAAATTAAATTCAAATCAAATCAATCCTAGGAAATCATCTAGGTTGACTCACAGTACGTTTCAAGAAGCTATTGCCTGGATAGTCCAGCAATGTCCAACTGACGTCCGATTTACTTCCCTATAGCATACACAACATATTCAAAAATATCACATTTTGCACAATTGAAAATATATTCCTTTATGCACATGTACTTAAATAAATAAAATATGCACAATGCATGGTTCAATGACAATACCGGGTATCTTATTGTAATTTTCATTATCAAATCGATCAAATATTAAATCCCTCATTAATATCATTTGGTACTTTTAATTTGGGCCAAAATAAAACAATGTGAAATCAATTACATAACTTAATTGACCCCTTCAGATTTTCTACCCATATGATTTCGGGTCAACTTTGCATAATTAATATGATAGGGTAAATGACAAAATTAGGCAAAACTTCCTTATTAAAAGTTGTTCTAACGTGTCTTAAGTTTCTAATTAATCCAAGATCATCCAATTTGATTCAATATTCAATGATTTATGCACAAAAAAACCACAGACTGTGCACATTTGAACTTTTGACTAGTACATGATCATTCCCTATAATTGTACAACTCATATCTTTCAGCTAAGATATCCAAAAATTACAAACTTTATACCAATTTTAATATAAGAGAATAAGCTACAACTTTGGTTAAGGCCACTCAGCCTAATTCAGCCCACATCAATACATTTTATTCAATAACCACAGGACATGATTTCTGTCCCTGGTAACGCTACAGCCTAAGCTAAAACTAAGTTTCATGCCAATTTTGAAAATCATAGAGACAGAATTAAAATTCAACTTCTTCACAAAAGTTGTAGAAATATTTCTATAGTTTAATATTAATAAAAAATAAACTCATTTAGAAATCTAAATCTCTAGTTATAATTAGAAAACCGAAGCAAGATCATGAAAATTTTCCAATTCATAATATTCCAGCAGACTTCCACACTTTCATCCTATCAATCACTTTCAAATCAATTCAGATAACTCTAAATTTTTATGGAGAGAAAAAAATGGGTTTAAGGAGATAGATTTGAAATCTGTTGGGCTTTTCCTGGACAAGTTCAAACCCTGCTAAGGATGTTGCATTTTTGGTATCAGAGCGTAGTTTGGCATCTTTAGGGACAAATATGAGTTGAGATATGATAATTAGTGAGATATTCTGATAGTGATCACAACTTTTGTTTGTTATAGGTCACCTTCTATAGGAGATGACATTGGAGAGTCAGCTAACATGGAGTTCGTAGGAGTCAATTAGAGTCTCCTGTACCTGAGTTTATTCGGATGCCTCCGAGAGTTCCCATGAGGCGAGAAAGAAGATATGATAAGCTAAGAAAACAAGGGGCTGTGGACTTCTATGGAAGTATAGACTCGGCTGAAGCAGAAGGGTGGCTTGAGTGAACTGAAAGAGTGTTCGACCAGATGGACTGTGAGGCAGATGAGAAATTTGATTATGTAGTCTCACTCCTGCAACGTCCCGCATATCAGTGGTGGAAAACTATTCCGGATAGTACCACCAAACCTTATAGCTTAACCTGGGAGGATTTCCTGATAGTGTTCTAAGAGAACTACATGTCGAAGATTTACATGAATGGGAAAATGCAGGAATTTTTAGACCTGAAGCAAGGTAGACTCATAGTGGCAGAGTATGAGATAAAATTCAATAAGCTAATGGGATATGCAACTGCATTGATCCCAACTAAAGAAGAAAAATGTAGATGATTTGAGGATGGTTTGAACATGGAAATCAGAACGAGACTAAACATTTCTAACTTGAATAGTTTTAAAGAACTCCGAGCAGCCTTGATCAGAATTGAACAATTGTTGAAAGATGGTCAGGTAGAAAACAAATAAGAGGTTAGAGGTAAGAGGCAGGACAAGTCTCAGGCTGATTCTGGCAGAAGCTACAGAAAGCGTCAGAACAGATCATCTCGATTCTAATCTAGATAGAGACAATCTGGATCTCAAGGAAGAGGTAGATTTGTTCAGTTTAGGGGAGGCAAAGGACAAATGCCTGCCAGTCAGTTGCACCAATTGCCTGAATGTGAGCACTGTGGTAAAAAGCATGGTGGTGAGTGTTGGCGGATATTGGGAGCATGTTTTCGATGTGGCTCATATGAGCATCAGATCAAAGATTGCCCTAAGATGTTGTAAACACAGTCTGGAGCTAGAGGAGGAACTATAACTAAAACTACAGTTTAGCGTAGTAGAGCTGGCAGACCTGCACAGAGAGGCAGAGGTAGAGGTAGAGGTAGGACTCAGTTAGGAGGGCCCAGCGTCAAGACTGAGGTGCCGAGCAACCAGTCGTAATCTCAGGCCAAGGTCTACGCCATTACCAGACAAGAGGCACCGGGCTCCCCAGATGTGGTAGCAGGTTTGTTGAATGTTTTTAATTTTGAAGCATATACACTAGTAGATCCAGGATCCACACATTCATTCATCACCCCGCATCTAGCATCTAGATTGCATTGTGAGCCTGAGACACTGAAATGTGGATTAGTAGTGAGTACTCTAATGGGTAGCACAATAGTGATTAGTGAGATATGTAAGAGGTGTATAGTTCAGATTGATCAAGAAGAATTAGAAGCTGATTTAATCATATTGCAGCTGCGAGAGACAGACCTCATCTTAGGCATGGACTGGCTCACTGCTCATAGGGCAGTGATGAATTGTTATAATAAGGAGGTAGTGCTTGAATCCCCTAATCAGCCGAGAGTGGTGTTTTGAGGAGTTAGTCAGGCAGTGCCAACCCGACTAATTTCATTTCTGAGTGCTTTGAGACTGATTCGAGGTGGATGTGAGGCTTATCTGGCCTACGTGCTAGATACTCAGAATGAACAAACCATTCAGGACATTCCAGTTGTTAGGGAATTTCTAGATGTATTTCCGGCTAAACTACCGAGATTACCCCCAGATAGGGAGACGGAGTTCACTATTGATATTGTCCCAGGTGCCACTCCTATATCAATTTCTCCATATAAGATGGCGCTTGTTGAACAGATGGAACTAAAAATCCAATTGTAGGAAATGTTAGATAAGGTTTTCATCAGGCTTAGTGTGTCACCTTGGGGAGCTCCGATATTGTTTGTAAAGAAGAAGGATGACACCCTAAGATTGTGTATTGATTATCGGCAGTTAAATCAGATAACAGTTAAGAATAAATATCCACTATCGAGGATTGATGATTTATTTAACCAGTTATAGGGAGCTCAGGTGTTCACAGAGTTAGATTTGAGATCAGGATATTACCAATTGAGGATAGCGGAGGCGGATGTTCCTAAGAGTGCATTTAGAACCAGATATGGGCACTTCGAGTTTTTGGTAATGCCATTTGGATTGACTAATGCTCCGGAAACTTTTATGGTAATAAGGTATTTCAACCTTAGTTAGATCAATTTGTAATTGTCTTTATTGATGACATTTTGGTGTACTCGAAGTGTAGAGAAGATCATGTGGCACATTTGAGAATGGTTCTTCAAACAATGAGGGAGAAACAGTTATATGCGAAGTTCAGCAAGTGTAAATTTTGGCTTGATCGAGTAGTATTTCTGGGTCACATCATGTCTGGACAGGGCATTCAAATGAACCAAAAGAAAATAGAAATTGTAATGAAATGGGAGGCTCCGAAGAATGTGTCTGAGATCCAGAGTTTCCTTGGATTAGCCGGGTATTACAGAAGGTTTGTCGAGGGGTTTTTATTGATTTCAGCCCCTTTAACAAAATTCTGAGAAAGAATATGCCTTTCAGATGGAGTGATGATTGTCAAAGGAGTTTTGAGGAGCTAAAGCATCGGTTAACTTCAGCACCTATGTTAGCTATCCCATTGGGTTTTGGAGGTTATGTTGTGTACAGTGATGCATCACATCAGGGTTTAGGTTCTGTACTAATGCAGCATGGTAAAGTAATAGCATATGCATCGAGATTGTTGAGGTCTCATGAATTTAATTACCCAGCTTATGATCTGGAACTTCCTGCAGTAGTGTTTGCCCTGAAGATCTGGAGACATTACCTGTATGGTAAAACCTTTCAGGTATTTACTGATCATAAAAGTTTGAGATATCTGTTGAGCCAGAAAGAGTTAAATATGAGAAAGAGGAGGTGGATAGAATTGTTAAAAGATTATGATTGTACAATTGAGTATCATCCTGACAAAGCTAATGTTGTAGCTGATGCATTGAGTAGAAAATCATATAGCAGTGTGGAACAAGTACAGTTATCAAGGTTATCGAGCCTAGTTCAGTTGAGAGCATTGAATGTTGAATTAAATTTAGAGAAAAATGATACATTGATAGC
>JAOQMP010000210.1:3489376-3500444 GCA_027563575.1 Erythroxylum pedicellare
TAAATTAAAAAACAGCTGGTAAATTATTTGACGTACACTTCCTTAATCTTGTTGGGTCCAGCTTTCACATTACAAAGCAAAAGCATCATTGCTTTCGTTTGGAACTAGTGAAATGTGAAATCCAACCATCCCCACTAAACAGTGACTTACTCAGAACAGAAACCCTTATATATTCCAACCATAAGCGGACCCACATGATGAGCAGAGGCACAAGGTTCTTGGTGTGTGGTAATGTCTACCCTAGAATTGACTAGGTGAATGGACGGGGGTTAGGGGCAAATCTGCTCCAGATGGTCTGCTGTGGCACAAAGTTAAGGCAACAGGGTCCCTGACTGTGCCAACCAATTTAACTACACATACAGGAGCAGGACATGACGAACCCTCCATACTTAGTTAATAAAATTTAATTTTACGTATTTTAAATAAATTATTTGATGAATTAATAATTTATAATTAAATGATAAACTTAAGTGTTTATAGATTTTAATATTTTCTGTTTTAATTAATCAATATCTTAAAGGTTTGAGATGAATTTTAATTGATTTTTATCATGAATCAAATATTTAACTTCTTAAATTAGCAGTTTATGTATATATAACTTTGCTACTTAATCCATAAAATTGAGTTATGTGTTATTTTTTGTCTCACCCAATAATCCTTTTATCGTAAAGGTTCCCTATACGTGATGGACATGCAGTTGTTATTGGTTCCAGTCATGGTGATATTAGTGGTGATGGAGGGATATGGTTGCAACTGTATACATGTCTAAACTCACATGGACATGATCACGATAATCATGGCTTAGCAATCAATGATTCTCAATCAAAGTCTGTATCGGGGTTATGTGGATCTTTGCCCTTTTGATACAGGAACATATATAATTGGTGCCACTAAGTTGACGAGCAGCCGCTCCATAATTTGGACAGCAACCCATGATCATAGGACAAGGGATTTGGTGAAATCCCATAAAAGAAAAAATGTCTCCACCATTGAAAAACATGTTGACCATTGAAATGAAGGGACTGGTCGTAGTAAAGACTAAAGAGTATGTTATGGGCAAAAATAAGTCAGGCGCTAGGGTCTCTTTCCCCTTAAGTTCCGGGAAAATTAATGTAAGTTGACAATTATGGAGGGATGACCAAAGTTGAGGTTCACGTTCGCTTTGGGAGATAGATTCTCAATATTAGAATAGTAAAATAAGGTGAGACTAAATGCCCGTAAGGAATTCAAGGATTAGACAAAGAAAAAAAACACACGTCATTTTATCAAACATGTCAAGTCCCACTTTGGGGTCCTGACAAGTATACAACGTGTCAAAAAATTTATTATACCTAGGGTACTATAGCAATTATCTAAATTTTTTATAAATTCTCATTTAAATAACTTTACTACTATATTCAATGATGCATTCGTTAACATCACTAAACCAAAATTTCATTTTATTTAGAGCATATCAACACAATAAGAAAGACATATCTCTAATTCTTGGTACAAAGTCTTAGTGGATTCTCTTCATCATTTATCACAACCTATCACAACAACAAGAACACTTTGTGTAATAGAGAGCTAATAGTAGAAGACCTAATATCCTATCTTTCACACCCAACACACTATATATACACAATCTCATCATATGTTACATCTTATAACATACTTTATCCTAAGGGGTATAAAAAGGGTAATTGTGTCATTTCAAAGATATTATAAATTATAGTTTAATGGGCCAATATATAGTTATTACGGTACTACTATGTGCCTCAAATGCAATTAGTAAATTATTAATAATTCCATTATAGTTATTAAACATACACTAGGCAATTCAATTAATGGTCATGCAAATGGAATTAATGTTATGATTATATTAGTCCACATATTTCTAACATTTTTCCACTTGGACAATATAATCAAACCATTATACCAATCTCTATCATCCAAAAGCAGTTAAATAAATCATATGCAATATTATATTGACATGATATATATACTACACATGATTTGACCCTAGAGATGTTCAAATACCACAATAATCATTAAAACAACATGCATGCAGTACAACAACTGAGACTTTGTATTTGTCTCCTTTTGTACCTGTTATTTCTTCAAACTACAAGCATACATCAACATATATATGTCAATATTAACAAGAAATGACTACAAACATCATTATGCATGTTTCATAAATAAGAGTCAATCCGTACAAAGTACTAACATGTTCAATATAAAATAGCAAACTCCTATTAATCTTATCAAGCTAGGCTCCTAACAATCCCATGTGGGAAATGTGCTCTTCAAACACACATATAAGTAAGCCTTCTGTAAGTGGATCTACTAACATGCTAGCTGTAGTTGTATACTTAACAGTTATGAGAGATTCAACGACTTTCTCTTTAACAAAATAATACTTTATATCCATATGCTTTTAGTGGGAAGTACTTTTAATATTCTTAGAGAAAGCTACAGCTGCGGAATTATCATAATACAATTTCAACGGACTCAAAATAGATTCTACAATACCCAATGCTGAAATAAAATTCCGCAGCTATATTATTTGACAAGCTGCCTCATAACACGCCATATACTCCGCCTCTATTGTAGAGGATGCTGTGAGTGTTTGTTTGATACTTTTTCACTATACAGCTCCTCCGACTATCATAAAGATGTAGCCTGAAGTGGACTCTTTATTATCCACGCATCTTTCATAATCATCGTCACTAAACCCAACTATATCAAGAGTGTTAGTTCGCCGATAAGTCAATATATGATCTTTGGTACTTTGAAGATACCTCATGACCTTCTTAGCCGCTTTTTAATTGCTAAGTCCAGGATTACTCAAGTATCTATCCAACATGCCTACAACAAAAGCAATTGAGCATACATCAGGCTGCCTATAAGTGACACATAAGGAACAACTTTCATTTCATCTCTCTTTATTATTTTATGGACATTAGGCTTTTGAGAACTTATCACCCTTCACTATTGGTGCCTTTCAAGGAGAACAAGAATACATATTGAATCTTTTCAAGATCCGATGAATATAAGTCTTTTGAGACAATTGAAGAATCCCAATAGCTCTATCTCGGAGAATCTGAATTCCAAGTACATAAGAGGTCTCACCAAGATCTTTCATATCAAAATGACTAAATAACAGTTGTTTTTATCTCAAATAATGGATGAATATCATTAGAAGCAAGGAGAATGTCATCAACATACAGTACCAGAAAAATGAAACTACTCCTACTACACCTCATATTTATACATTGATCAACTACATTCTCCTTTAAGCCATTTTCAGTGACAACCATATCAAGCTTGAGATACCACTGCCTTGATGCTTGTTTTAACTCATAGATAGACTTCTTGAGCTTGCAAACCATGTGTTCTTTAGCAGTTATCTCGAAACCAACTGATTGGATCATATAAACATCTTCATACAGATCTCCATTCAAGAACGCAGTCCTCACATCCATATGATTGAGTTCCAATTCAAAATGAGCAACTATAGCCATAATGATTCGTAGTGAATCTTTGGTAGAAACTGGAGAGAAGGTTTCTTTGAAATGAATCCCTTCTCTCTGGCTATAGCCTTTAGCTATAAGTCTAGCCTTATACCTTTCTACTTGTCCACTTAAGTTATGTTTGATTTTGTAAACCCACTTGAACCCAATGGGTTTGCAACCTTTAGGTAGTTCAACCAACTCCCAAACTCTATTTTGTGACATAGAACTCAACTCATCTTTCATTGCATTTATACATAATGCAAATTGAGGACAATTCATGGCTTCTTGAAAATTGACTAGTTCAGTATTATCTCCTACATCGAACTCATATTCCTGTAAATAGATAATATAATCATTAGGAATGGAAGGTCGCGATGGGTACAGGGACTAGAATGCATTCTTCCCTTAATACAATTTCTCTTGACCCTTGACTTGAACCAAATTCATCTTCATAATAGAAAGCTCTATCTGATTCTATAATTCTGGTCGTGTGAGATGGGTAATAGAATCTAAAACCCCTTGATCCGACGGTGTAGCCTACAAAGTAGCTACTATTAGTTTTTAGATCAAGCTTCTTAGATTGCAGATTATAGGGCTCACTTATGCTTTACATCCCCAAACATGGAAATAGCGCAAGCTTGGTTTCTTACTTGACTATAACCCACATGGAGTCCTTGGGATTGATTTGCTAGGTACTTGATTCAAGATATAAGTAGCTGTCTTCAACACCTCACCCTACAAAAATTTAGGCAAATTAGAATGAATCAACATACAACGCAATATACCAAGAAGTGTGTGACTTCTTCTTTCAACGATTCCATTCTTCTGAGGTGTTCCCAGAATTTTATATTTTGCTTCAATACCACATTCTTGCAAGCATCTAGCAAAAGGCCCTGGATTCCTTCCACTCTCATCATAACACCCATAATACTCTCCACCTTTGTCAGAATTAACTACCTTAATTTTCTTCCCCTTTTGAAGTTTAACATTTGTCTTGAAAATCTTAAATGCCTCCAAAGATTCAAATTTATCATGAATGAGCTCCACATAACCATACATGGAAAAATCATCAATAAAAGTGATGAAGTATTTATAACCACCTATAGCAGGTGGAATAAATGGTCCATATATATCAGTATGAATCAACTCCAACAATTCTGAGCTCCTATCTGCTTTGCTTTTTCTAACCTTGGAGGTTAACTTTCCTTTAATACAATCAACACAGGTAGTGAAATCTAAAAATTCAAGATCCTGAAGTACACCATCTTTTACCAACCTCTTTATTCTGTCTCTAAAAATATGGCCTAAATGTTTGTGCCATAATATAAAAGATCTCAAGTCCAACCTCATATGTTTGGAACCAACAATAGTATTTAAGAGAAAAGGAAGAAGCAACTGTAACAACATCAGTCAACTCAAGTTTGTATAAATTTTCACATAAAATTCCATTTCCCACCAAAAGAGAGTCACGATACAAAGTCAGTTTTTCAGTTCTGAAAAGAAGACTATAACCTAGTATATCTAAAATGGATACAGAAATCAAATTCCTCCTAATAGAGGGTAAATAAGCGACATCTTGTAACACTAAAAGATATCTTGTATTCAAATGTAGTCTAACTGTCCCAAAAAATTCAACTTGGACTTTGGTATTGTCTCCCATATACATATGTTGCTCAGAATTAGTCAACCTTCTTCAAATTGTCAATTTTTGCAAGGAATTCATAATGTGAATTGTGGGTTCAGTATCTAACCATCAAGTATTTGAGGGCACATCAAAATATTAGACTCTAAACAAACCATCATAAGATAATTACCTTTCTTCTTTATTTGAGCTTTGACTTTTTAGCAATAAACTTTCTTGTGCCCAAAATTCTGACAAAAGTTGCACTTCCCTTTGAAAAATTTATTCTTCTGACTAACAGAAGATGAGCCCGCCTGTCCACTTCCTTTAGGACTAACAACTTTCTTCTTGAAAGGCTTTTAGTCACTTGAGCTATTAGAAGTGAACTTTCTCTTTTGAGAATTGTTGTGGTTTGTCATCATGGAGATTCTTCTTGCCCTTCCCTTTTTCATGTTGTCCTCTTCCTTAGCAAGAATAACAGTCATCTCCTCAACAATCCATTGCTCTTTCTGAGCATTATAACTTGATCTGATCGAATCAAATTTATAAGGAAGAGTCCCGATTAAAAACCATACCATGTAATCCTCACCAAGGCCCATATCCATAGCCTTAAGCTTATGGCAGCAACTCATGAGCTTATTGATATGAGCCCTAATGTCACTTGCACCATTGTAAATGGTGTGATGAAGCATGTTTAAGTACTCATTCTTCTTATTCTTTGAGAGCTTCTTGTACTTCTTAATGGCAGCAAGAAAATGCTTTGCACTATTAGTCTCAGGAATATTATCACTAATGGGTTCATCCATGTGATACCTTATAATCATCAAACAACCTCGGTTAGAGTATTCCCACTCCTCATAAGATTTTTTATCCTTCTCAGTAGCATCATTAGTGGGTTTAGGTGGTGCATCAATTCTCAAGGCCAAGTCCATTCACATGATAGTCAAATTCATTATAAGAGATTTAACCCACTGCTTGTGGTTCGTTCCATTAAGCATCAAGATGGCAGAGACTCTCATATTGCTTAAAGTTGAATGAGAACTAAGAGCAATAACCATGATATACAAGTTAAAATGGAATCATAAAATTTGTGCCCTTTTTCTCAAAATTAATTATATCATTCATGCTAGCGTTCCTTAAATAAATGTAGAACTTATTCACAGGTAAGAATAATTTATTAAATATTACAACCAAATCATTAATGTACTATCGAAAGAATATGAAAATTGTGTGGTTTATAATATTTCAATAAAATTTCTTCACCATATTAAGTATCCTACTAAGTAGTAATTATTGATAAGATAATTAATTAATCGTATAAATCTTAAAGTTATTTTAGAGAAAAACACAAAATTTTTAAACATATATTAATATTTAAAAATTCATCATCACAAATAGTTTCACATACTTAATTTTATGACAGGTAAAAATAAGCATTACTATTATTAACAAATAATCTTATTTGTGCCATAATAAGATTAAAAACAATTAAAACTATCAAATAAAAAACACTGATTAATCTTGTGCATAAACATACGAAAAGATAGAATAAAAAATGATTAAAAAATGGTCCAAAAATAGCCTCTTACGCACCCTCACATGCTATTGTACAAAATTTTTAAAAATATTTTAATATTTTTAAAAATAAATATATAATTAACAGGGTCGGGACGACGCTGTATGGGTTGTCCTTGACTCTGAGTCAGGTACGTGGGTCAAGCCGAGGGTGCACGGGTCCGACCTGCCTGTAACATCCTCTTCGGCTACCCATTTCTGACGAGATTTGAGGAGTTTTCTTTCACTTTTCATGGTTTATGAATTTTCAATACCCATTTCAGTTAAAAGTGCTCCAAAACTTGAAAGTCTCTAACCCATTTCAGCCATTAAAGAAAACCTCTAAAATTTTAAAAAACCTCACCCAAAAATCATGATTCATTTGTCCAAAAAAAAGTTAAAAGGTAATAACAACAACCAACAACATTTTCTACAGCTTCAATGCATCATTTCAAAGTCATTCATGCCAAAAAACTGATTTGGGAAAAATAGGTTTATACCTAAATACAAGACCTAAAATCAAATGACCATAGAGATCTGATACCAATTGTTATTCTTAAATACAGTCATAAATAACAATAATGCCAAGATCCACATTTTATTAGAACATTAACTAAACAATAAGATTAATAAACCTCCAATGTTTGGCATGGAATCTTGATGCATTCTCTCCATTGTAGACACCACAATCTATCAATATCAACAAATCTTGTGCAAGAGAGAAAGCTTATGGCAGAAGACCCTATTTTCTTAACACGCACCCATGACTTCTATGCCACAATCTTACCATATGTTATTCTTTATAACATGTTCTACCCTAAGGGGTAGAAAAAGGATAATTATTTCATTTCAAGGATGTGATGAACTATAGTTTAATGGGCTAACATATAGTTATTAGGGTACTACCATGTTCCTTAAATGTAATTAGCAAATTATTAACCATCCTATTATGGTTATTAAACATACATTAGGTAATTAGATTAATGGTTGTGAATATGGAATTAATGTTGTGATTATATTAATCCATATATTTCTAACATTAAGTTGATCTAAAAACTTTCGTCCACCCTGGATTGTATGTCCAAGTCTCTTTCTAGTACACAAATATGTTATAAACATAATATTTTAATCAGATTTTGTTTCACACTAATTTCCTCAAGCATATTACATGACAGGCAATAGATCGTCGTGTATGGTTAAAGAAAAAGTGTTACACAAATATCTAAGGTAATTGGTTTTTGTGTTAATGGTGTATTGACAAGTCTTTTCAACCTTGTAAAAAAGAAACCTAGTACAATGCTATTTAGAATGAGTGAGGATCCTGTATCCAATTTTACTTTGCGCAACTCAATAACGACGTCATTTTGGCCATTAAATAGGGTTGGACAGTCTTTAAACTCATATCCAATAGTTAAAACAACATCGTTTAAACATTTGATAGGATTAGACAGGGTAAAATTGGACAGGGAATCTGAGCTCATTTAGAACAAAATATTTGATGTTTCCATAGGTATATGACAATCAAGGAACCATTCAAATTCCAGTTTGACAGAAAATTATAATCGGTAAGAGGGGTTAGCTGAAAGGGTATTGTGGAGAACTCATCAACTTAGATATATCTGACTTATCAATCTTAAGTCTTTCCCATCAAAGAGAGATATACATACCTCCTTCTAAACTTTACATTCCCAGATACTAGTCCAATCCAAGCATGTTCGTGTAAGAAATAAGAAAAAGGAAGATCAATGGAAATCCGTTGCATTATAGCCGAAGTCATTGCTTTGAAAGTGATTTTGATAAGACGTCAGTGCAATCCGAATGTTGGTTACTCCTTAAGGTTATCACAGCGAGCCCTTGCACATTTGCACTCGTGGATAAGAAAATGAAGAATGAACAGCAGATGCTCAAAGAGTCATAATGCAGGAAATGAAGGTTTGTAGTTTTTGGAACACACGACAAATAAGAAAACCTTGGTATATGTAAGCCAAGAATAAAATAACTAAAGCATGATATCAGGAGAAGATCAAGCAATTGTAACGGTTAAGAAGTTACGAAATTAAAGAGTCTAGGTTCAATGAATTTGCAATACAAACTAGGTCTATTAAGATAACCACATTAGCACATAACTCGCAGGGCATAGGCTGGGCAAGGCAGGCAGGAGATGCACGTGTTTATGAATTGTCTACCTAACTCACACACTCCACCAAAAGACCTAAGCCAAACAACTCATACAAGTAGGAACAAACATCAACAATATAAAGAAGTACAAGGCCCCTTACCCAACTAATATGGGATAAACAAATATTAGTGGAAGAAGGGGCAACAACTAATAAAGAGAAAGGCATAGAAGCTATTATTATTCCAACTTCCCCCACTAATGGCAAGCTAAAATAGAAAAGGTTACTAAAGCAAAAGGAGGGTTTGATGCTTAAGTGTCAATATCTTCCGATTGAACTAACACATAGTGAAGTGAGGTAACAACCAAGTTTAATTAGCGAATACAAATCTTGAATTAAGAGAACTTTAGTTGAGACCCTCATAACACATATCATACCTTAGTTTGTGCAAAATTCGCGATACAATACGTGCGCTATTCTATGCCATGCGCTCACCTTGCATCTCATAAGTGCTCTAGAAAGACAACCCAAGTCTTTCATAAAAGGCGGCCCACCTTTACACTCAAGTAGGTGAATCCATTAAGTACTTCTCATTAGTACCACCCTAATGGGCTATGGATCCATTAAAAGTAAGTGCTCAACCTCTAAGTAGAGTTCGGTGAATCTATCAAGTTTGTCTCTCTAAGACCACCCTAACATGGGCTATAGACTCATTAAGAGCCTAAGCTCAACCTTCTTTAGGTCAACATAGCACATCATAGGGATGAGTAATGACCAAAATTTCACTCAATAGGCTTAAGCCCCCATCCCCCTTGACGTTTCAAGAACTAATCTCCTTGATAATCATTTAGTGAAAGGATCCACTAGATTCCTTTTGGACCTTACAAATTCTAAGGAGATAGTACCATTCTTAAGTAGTTGCTTCACCACGCCATATCTTATACGAATGTGTCACCTTTTACCATTGTACATGTTGTTCTTAGCAACTCCAATTATAGCTCGAGAGTCACAATATAGTGGAACAGGTGTAGACTGCCTACCTTATTTGGGCACATCCACTAAGAGATTTTGGAGCCAGTCTACTTCTTGACTTGCCAACTTAAGAGCAATAAATTCAAATTCCATAGTAGAACGTGCTATACAATTCTGTTTGCAGACTTCCAAGAAATAACTCCTCCACCTAAAGTAAACATATAACCGCTAGTTGAATTAACTTCACCATTATCAGATACCCAATTAGCATCACAATATCCTTCAAGCACAGTAGGAAATTTGCTAAAATGCAAACAATAGTTTATGATGCGTTTTAAATACTTTAGTAAACGATGAAGTTCATTCTAATGTTCACTACTAAGATTATGCATATACCAACTCAAATGTGGAATAATATAGGCAATATCAGGTCTAATATAGTTCATGAGAAACATTACACTACCAATAATCTTGGCATAATCACTTTATGATACATTATCACCTTTTTTTTCATGGAAGGCTAAAATCATAAGGAGTTCTGATACATGTAAAATCAAAATAATTGAATTTACGCAATACCTTATCAATGTAATGAAACTGACACAAAGAAAAGCCATTCTTTGTTTTGGAAATTTTAATTCCAAGGATCACTTCAACCTCTCCTAAATCTTTCACATCAAATTGAGAAGACAAAAATTCCTTAGTCTCAATAACCACATCAATAGTAACACCAAAAATTAACATGTCATCCATATAAAGACAAATAAACACACATTCTGACCCTACCATTTTTGAATAAACACAAGAATCAGAAGCATTGAGAACAAAACCATTTTAAGTTAGGGTTTTATTGAACTTCTCATACCATTGTTTTGGAGCTTGCTTAAGGCCATACAAGGACTTCCTAAGTCTACAAACCTTGTTTTCTTGACTAGGTACCTCAAAGCCTTCGGGTTGCTCCATATATATTTCCTCCTCTAAATCTCCATTCAAAAAGGCCATTTTCACATCCATTTGAGGCACAACTAAACCATGGATGGTGTTAAGTCATTGAATTACACTTATTTTGGACTTAATTATCGTTAATGTGTTGAGATTATTATCCGGAACAGATAGAATTATCTTATAATTGTTTACAGATGGTTTTCAACACCTTGGAGTCAAAATGGAATAAAAAAGATGCAAAAGAAGGAAGAAAATCCAAAATTCCCAAATTGACAGAACTTCAGAGACTAAGCGTGGGCACGCCTAAGGATGGAATAAATCTGCAGATAAAATTTCAGAAGTCAAATTCAAACTAAACACAA